>PVIC010016031.1:0-34439 GCA_004025085.1 Thryonomys swinderianus | reverse complement strand
AGAAACTAGCCCTGCAGAGCAAATTCGGGATGCTGCGTCTGAGAAACAGTTCAGGCTGTCATGGGAACTCAGGCACGGCAGAGGTTTTCTGCAATGGTGGCTCTTCTTTTATGCACTCTGCATCTCGTGGGAGCTCTTCATTCAGGGTCCTGACATTGTCCTGGGATCTTTTTTTTTTTGAGACAGGGTCTCGCTTTGTAGTTCAGGCTGGCCCTCAGCTCACTATGTAGCCCAGGCAAGCCCCGAACTCAGCAATCCACCTGCCTCTGCCTCCCGAGTGCTGGGATGACAGGCGTGAGCCACCACGCCCAGCACTGTGGTATGTAGTACTGATGGCTGGTGGGCGTGAGTCTCCACGCCCAGCATTGTATGTGGTTACCAGAGATTGAACTCAGGACCTTGCGCTTGCGAGGCAGGCGCCAGAACCACTGAGCTAACCCTCCGGCCTTGTCCTGGGATCTTGTAATTGGCAGGTTCCACTCATTTCCCCAGCCAGCTCTGCAACACCCTATCGCCTGTGTCAACAGGGCTGCTGAGACAACTTCTTATGTTTGTCTCCTCGCTGGACAGAAACTCAGATAAACGGGTCCCTTTGAAGGAATCTACTTTGACACTTCTGTCCACAGCCACATCACACAAAAGGATGAGTTCCCCCCATCCATCTGAAGCACCCACTATCTGCAAGACATCCTGCAGGGCTCTGAAGGATTCTAGAGGCTTCCTGGGTTCTGTCTGCAGGGGAAGGGGACTAGGCTGGCACTTGAGGGAAAGGGACCAGGAACTGAACCCCCCCCCCAAGAAACTGTATGTCCTCCCCTCCCTTTTCCGGGGCCTCCCTCCCTGCCCTTTCCTGACAACTCACTTTTTATCTCTCTCCAATTACAGTTTTAGGCATTTAGGTTGTTGCTGTTTTAGTTTTAAAGTTTGTTAGGCTCAATTTATGCCACTTAGTAAAACCTCTATTCCAAATGAAGCCAAATTAGAGCTAAAACACTGCAAGCAATAAAATGCGGGCATTTCATTTGGGCTGGGCTGGCTTTTTGATTGTTTGTGTAAATGCAGTTGAGAGAAGAATTTGGGAGCCTGTGTCACCATGTGAGGGGAGTAGTGCCCTTGTGTGCCCCTGCAGGTTTAGCAGCTGGCTCAGGCCAGCCTTGTCCCCAGCACTTTCAGACTGAAATAGTAGGTTCATGGGCAGCTGGGTGACCAGTAAGCCTTTGAAAGAGTTCACTGTACCCCCTGGCAATGCCCTCACTGCTCCCTCAGTGATGGTAGGAGCCACAGAGGCTCCCAGTAGCAGCCTGGCCAATGCTTCCTGGCATGACCTGCTTCAGCTGGTAGCAGCCACCCACAGCTACTTACAGGGTATGATAAATAGATGTTAAACTGAACTGGCTGTAACAGAGGACACAGTCTAAAAACATCTCTCTGCTCTTGAAATGAAATGCTCAAAACTATGCCCAATCTCCAATGATCATCCCCTTCTGCCCCGACTCTGGGGTGCCCATCAGGGTCAAGGGAGGGCCAGGAAGAGGAGCGGAAATAAGAGGAGGAAGGGGAGGAAAAAACCTGAGCTACTAGTCAGGAATCTAGTACTGGGGAGGTCACTGCCAAACAGATTGAGAAGTTCCCTAATGAGTTAAGGATCGGAGCCATGAGCTGGGTCTTCCTCACGGTCCTCAGGAGGTAACATCTGGGTTCCCAGACTGCCCTCTCTGTGCCAGAAGAGAGCAGAGAATACTAGGGGCACTGAGAACCTGAGAGGGGAGACTAAGGCAGCAGCAGTGGCCATAGTGAAGAGACAATGACTAAAGGCCGGTGTGTAGCTTGCCAAGTGATTTGGCTTGTCCTCATGCCAACAATAAAGGCCCAGTGTCTGGCAGGAGATGGCGATTCTGTGTGCAGAAGGACACCTTACGACTGATCCTGACAGGGAGCCATAATCATCAGGATCGAGAAAAGAGAACAGACACAGGAGGAAGGAGGAGGCAAAAGTGTCCTTTAGAAGTTTGGGGACCAGACTTACTTCTGCAGGGTGGAAATGGGACAGGATGCTCTGAGGAGAAAGGACAGGATGAGAGAGAGTAGAATAAAATTCCCGTGGAGGGCCAAAATTAGGAACAAGGATTGTACTAATGAAAGAGTCTATTATGTTTGGAATAACCTCTCAAAGCAAGTGGAAATAAAGTACTATCAGTGGCGGAAACTTCTGAAACAATTTAAGGGAAACTGGACAAAACCCCCAGAGACTATAATCAAATGGAATCTGGAGTTCCACTGGTTCCTGGGGTGGAATCCACAGCCCAAAGGCCTAAGTTACCCTCTGTCACAGGTCGGGGTGTGGGGGGGTCTTTGGAAATGGACACTGAGGTGGAGTTTGGGGAATAAAAGATATTTGTGAGGGCTCAACCCCTGTGAAAAGAAGGACAAGGAAAGCAGGACTGGGCAAAGTAGAGTATCAAGCTGAGAGGCAGGCCCTACAGAATATCAGCTAACCTGGAAGTGAAAGTTCTGGAACTTCCGGGACTATCCAGTATAGCATCCTGCCTTGAGCCAAAACGGAAATAACCTCCAGCATAACTCAGCCACAGATAGGGCCACCCAAAGAGAGTGTGGCTTTGGGCAAAGTGCTCTGAAGACCTGACAGCTGGAGGATGTCTGCAGAAGGCAAGGCCCACAGCTGGGCAGCTGGTCCTTCTTCATAGGGGAATACTGGGCATCGCTTCTCTGTGTCAGCCACATCCTTCTCCTCCCTGAATTTCTAGGCTTGTAGTACATCTGGGCCAATAAATCTCTTTTTTTTTTTTTCCCTATAGGCCCATTTGCCCCTCACTGTTCCTCTAGGGCTGATTTGTCTGGGACCCAGTCTGACCCTAGCCCGGCCCAGTGTTTTTGATTTGCTAGGTTTCCCTAAGCCAGTGGACAAGAACTCTGCTCTGATTTCTCCATTGTGCTTCCCTCCCACACTCTGGCACTGCAGCTTAGTAACCAGCCGAGGCACAGCTTGCAACTGCAGGGAGCCTAATGCTTATGGCTTGTTTGGGGACTGGCGTTGGTTCTACAGAGCTGGTCATTAAGCTTTATTGTGTTGCCCGCCAGGGTACTGGCCAGCCCAAGAGCAGCCTGGGCCAGCCACAGCTAAATAGGACAAACCAATCAAGACCAAAAAGTGTCCACTAGTTGGCCCATCCGCCATGGCCAGCATGGCCTCTGCTGGCCTCTAGCTCAGTCGCCCTTCCTCCCAAACCTTGCCAGTGAACAGCTATTATTTATATCCTGGCCATGTAGCTTCATCTCCAGAAAAAAAGGCTCCAGTTCCACTTTTGAGCCTTGTTGTTGGCATAATGGGCACATTCTCCAGATACCCGTCAACTTCCCAATTTGCCAAGGTTGCTCCAAGTGAGGCTTTGCTTCTTCCTCTAGACCAATATGAAGGGTCACAAAAAAGGACAGAAGAGGTCTAGGGTAGTGTATAGGCTGAGCCAAGCATTCCGGGCACACCCCAGTCCTCATTTTCCTTCTGATATCTGTCTTTCCCAGCCCCCAAAGCCCAGCCAGAATGGCTACTTCCCCTGGCAGACTGTGGCACAAAATGACTAGGGACACCAGGACCAGCTTCTACTTACTGGTGGTGGAAAGCAACACCTAGAGGGTTTCTCTAGTGAGAACGGAGGGAGAAGTTAAGGGTAGGGTGCAAACAAGTGAGCATGCACATAACAGGAAGCAGCCAGCTCCAGTTCCCCAGGATGGGGGCTTGAGTGCAGCCGGCCAGCTTGCACTGGCTGGAACTCAGATCAGCAAGAAGCCATGTTCTTCTGGGGGCAGCATCCTAAAGGAGGCCTTCTACAGGCCTACTTAACCTCCATTACATCCGTTCCCTAATATACTTTTCACCTTGGGCAAATAGCACAAATTTGAATTTTTACTCACTGATCAAATATTTACTCTGTGAGCTGCCAGTCTGGCTGTGCTTGACTCCTACAGTTCTCCATGTTTGTATTAGATGAATTAGCATTTTATTGTCAGCCTGCAAGATGAGGATTGGAAGGTGAGAGAAGACCAGAGGTAGTGGCCAACAAGTCCCTATGAAGGGATTCAGTTTAGTCTTGTGTCTTAGCATAGGTGACAGGTTCCCCCAAACAACTCATCAGATATTTTCAAACATTTGGGGGAAGGTATAGCTTCCATAAACTTGCAGCTTTCCATACTACATCTGCACAGTACACATCCCAGAAATTCGTCTGGGAAAGTGGGTTCAAGGTTCACATCACTTTGTCTCACCATATAGCTTGAGCACATTAGAGCCCCTCTTTGAGCCTCAGCCTCCTTACTGGCATACTAAGAATAACAGCATCACTCATGCCAGAAAGTTGTCTCAAGTATCAAAAGAAATATTAAATCTGGCAACAACTGTGAGATGTGATGAATGAAGAGATGTCTAAATTCAAAAAATGGGCCATTTTAAATCATTGCGCCAAACTCTCTGATATTCCTCCCACCAAAAACTGGAGTCCGTGTCTCCTCCCTTGAATCAGAGTGAACTCCCAACCACTTCGGTCCATGTGGTGTGGCCATGTGACTGCAGAGGCTGACTGACAAAGGGCCATGCAGCGTCATCCTGGGTCTCTTGGGACAGTGCTAGACAGCAAGCCCCAGGGGACAGCTCACCCTGCCATGGTATCAGACACATCTGAGACCCTCCAGACCAGGCCCACTTGCTATAGGGGGGGTGTCAGGGGAGCGAGAGAACCGCCCAGCTGAGCCCTGCCGGAGTTCCTGACCCACAGATCTTTTCACATGGTCAAATGGGTACTATTTAGACCACTAAGTTCAGATTTGTTAGACAGCAGTAAAAAACTAAGCCCCAAACTATTTATTTTGGTACCCTATTTAATATGCCCAATTTTTTGGTCTGAGTTTTAAAATAAATGTATTTCTTTTTAAAAACCTACTCATTTGACTAAGTTCCTGTATCCACCAAGAAAGCAAACCACCTTATGTCTTGTTTTGTTTCCTCATGCCTACTTGACTCTAATCAACAGGGTAGGGTGAGATTTCTCATGATTCAGTTCACAGTAACAGAACCACAATGTCCTTAAGGGCTCGTGGAACAGTGAATACTTGAACCCAGAAGCCTGCAGCCCAGTCACCTTCCATTGTCACGTGACAGAGCTGCCAGGCCCCCAAAGAAAGAGGCTATCCTGATGAATTCTGACCCTGTGTGAAAGGGCTTAATAGGAAACTCATTATCCGAGCAGTAATGTAGAAGAAAGGATGCCACAAAAAACCACAAACAGCCCAGTCATTCACAATGAATTTCTTCGTGACTCTGGAGTGCTAGAGGCTCATTCTGCAAGCAAATTGCCCTTCCCACTTATATTGGGGCTTCTACAAAACTAAAAAATAAAGTGTGGGGGGGTCTCAGAACCTACACCAACCAGGAGAGTGCTCGGTGTGGTGCAGAGGCATGTGATAAGCGTGCTCGTGGTGGCCTGCCAGGGATCTTCAAAATCCGTAAAGTGAGCAACCCACACCTGGAAAACAGGTTGCTGGCTGCCGGAGCCTTCCGAGTCTGGATCCCGTTCACACTTGCTGAAGCACAGCCTTCTAATTCCAGCCGCTCATGAAAAGGCACGTAGGTCCTCTGTGACGTCAAATCACTCTTTCAACCGAGCATAATTTCTTTCAATGATGGGCTTGGAGGGGTTTCAGCGACGGTGGGTTTTTTTTCTTTTTAATGAATCATAAACATGCAGATCAGATTTAGTGTTATGACTGTGGTGTGCAGAGCGTCACTGTTAATTCTTGCTAAGCGCTGACAGCAGGATCAACCCCCAAACAGCACAGACAAATACACCGTCCCGGCCCCAGGGGCTTAGAGACTGCATAATTACAGACAAGGCTCAGTAGTCATTATCGTCACTGGAACATTTCAGCCCAGGGGCGGCACCCCAATCCAGAAACCCCCTTGGTGTGCCTGCCAGCTCTATAACTTCACCCAAGGAGGATTGGCCACATCCCTACAGCAGAAGGCAGGAAGGGACTCCAAATGCTGACAGGGCCGGGAGTCCCCTGCCCTGTCCCAAAAGTTGCAGCCCATGGCTGGGCGCTTCTTCCCAGTGGCTGAGCTGGAAGGCAGAGGCGGAGGGCTGTGCAGAATACATGCCAGATTTTGCTAAAGGCCGAACAGCTGAACAAGTCCCCAGGCCTGAGGATCACTCGGTGTTTCTCATCAAAGGCTGGGGAGTGGGGGCTGGAAGTCAGAATGCTAGGTAGGGTGCCTGGTCACTGTGTACACCCCGGGATTGCTCAGGAGGGCCGTAGGAGCACCACTTGGCTGTTTCCGAAGCAATCAATAAGGACTTCATAAAACTAGGGCTGGGTTTCTCCACCACCTTCCCAACCAAAGACTGAAAGAAACCAAACTGCTAGGGTCTGCTGAACTCTGCCGGGCTGGTTTGCCCTTTCTCAGTCAGCCTGTGAATACTTAATGAGCCTCAGCCACATGCAAGTCTTTCTGAGTCAGCGAAGACAGCTGAGAAGGCTAGAAAACAGGCAGTCTCAGACCTGGAGGGTAGAAGGTGACTTCAGATCTCTCAGCAGTGTTGTCTGGGGAAGGAATGCCTACATCTACCCTTATTACCTATCGTTCCTGAGGGCTGAGCTCCCCACTTCACACGGACCCAAGACAAAGAAGCTGAGGCACAGCTTCAGCATGCCGCTCACAGCCACTCGGTCCTCTGACTCTGAAGCCAGCTCCTATACACGGGCCATCCTCACTCTGGGTGTACATGCAAATCTCTAGAGAATTTTCAGAAAACCCCCATCCCCACACCATACTCCAGGACCCAGAAGCCAGAACTTCTGAGGCAGACACAGAGGCATCAGTACATTTTATTTATCATGTGTTTGTTTTTTAAGACAAGGTTTCCCTCCGTAGTTCAGGCTGGCCGTGAACTCACTGCATAGCCCAAGCTAGCCTGGAATTCACAGCAATCTTCCTGCCTCAGCCTCCAAGTACTGAGATTACACGTGTGCTTGGCTGCCACAATACATTTTAAGACTCCTGCAGCAGTTCCAAGAGGAGGTCAAGGTTGAGTGCGCCACTCTATAGTACTGTAGTAATTTTCCTTTGTTGTTACTCCTCTCCTTCAGTCTTTGCCCTCTTTCTTCTAACAAATACACACTGAGGGCCTGTTAAATACCAGGCCCATAAATGTTCAATGAATGTGCTTCCTTCCTTATACTGCAGTCATTCATGGGGTGTCAGGGGTGAGAAAAGACTGTGTACTAGAGACAGTCATCCAGAGTGAGAAGAGATGACCCTGACAGGTGTAGACTTTGGAGGGGAGCCAGGGTGCGGGCAGAAATAGGGGTGCAGTCGAGGGAGTTGAAGGTTCCCTGATAAGCAATCTTCCACCTTTGCTTAGACTCTGGAGAGGGTGGAATTTGGTGGGGACTGCTCCAGGCGGGGACATTTTATTCCTAAAGTGGCTGTCATCTCTCCAAAGAGAGGAAGATACACACCAGCAAAGACCTGGGCTTAGCCCCAGGCCTACAGCACCACCTGAAACCAAGGGCAAGTTCTGGAGTGAACCATACTGCACCAACAAGCTGCTAGATGGACTCAGCTAGGTCAAAAGAGTGCAGGTTTCCATGGTCAGGAACAGAGAGACTGGGAGGGCCCTGCTCTCAATTCTAGAACCTTCTTTCTCTTCTAGAGGCCAAAGGACAGCAATGCAATTAGGTTTTTTTTCCAATGAAGGGATGTTCTAATGTGTATACTTCTCGCATGTTTCATTGAAAAGAATGCCAGGCTCCCTATGTCAAAAAAAAAAAAAAAGTGATTTTCCTGAGCAACCAGGACAAATGTTTTCTCTTCAAAATATAACAGCAGGAAGCCAAGCAAGAGTGGTGCACACTTGTAATCCGAGTACTGTATTCTAGGAAGCTGAGGCAGAAGGATCACAAGTTTGAACCCAGCCTGGCCAGTTTAACAACTTAACAAAACTTTGTCTCAAACTTAAAAATAAGAAAAGGGATAGGGATGTAGCTGAATGCAAAGGCCCTCAGTTCAATCCCTGCACTGAAAATAAATAAAATAAAACCACAGGAGGGAAAACACTAACCTTTCATTTAACCAGCATGAGGGAAGAATGGGTTCTCTGGTGTTTGGTTTGGTTTTTTGTAGTGCTGAGTATGGAACCCTGGGCCTTGCACATGATAGGTAAGGGCTCTACCACTGAGCTACACTCCAGCCCAGAATAGGTTCTTTTAAAGAAATGAATTTGCAGAATGAGTAAGGCAAAGTTTAAAATAAAAGTGCACTTATTTTTAAACAGACCCAACCCGATCTGCATTCCGTGGTTGCCCATCTCTAAGACAGCACTGGCATCGTTGATGTTATCTTGGTTACTGACTTGGAACACGGACAGCTACATCTTGCTCGAAGAGGAGGCCTTGCATGTGCTGTTGTCCCTTCACCAGATAGCTCAGTCTGTGATCCTCTTAGAGCTCTAGTTCCTTCCTGTCCCTTCTTCTACTCTGATGCTGACAATAACCACTTCCTGCTGCTTTTGGTATCTATCCCAGGACTCTTACTCTATGTCCAACCTTCTGATCATTAATTTTCCCTCCAACTTGCTCCATTCTTGATCCCAGTTATGAAGTCAAAACAAAACAAAAATGAAAGAAGAAATTGGAGAAGTGAGAGAATCATCTGGTATGTTCGAAGAGTGTGTGAAATAAGAATGAGCAAGTTCTGAGGGAAAGAATCTGCGCACTGCTGTGGTGATGTTCATGAACCTCATGGCACCAAGTTCCTAACACATTTCAGCTCTTCTAGATCCTTCTAGACCTCCGCGGTCGCTGAGTCAAATCATTTCTGGATAAGCAAAGTACTGTAGTTCATCACCTTTTGTTTGTTTCTTCTGTTGATGGCATTCGTTTTGTACTATTCCGAAAAATGCTCTGTGGTGGATCAGGGGCTCAATGACAGCTTTTGACCTCTTCCCTCATCTCAATTTGCCCACAACCTAGTCGCCTCAGCGACATCCCCTAGGACTTCACACTGCAAAGAGTAACCAGAGCAAGTATGAATTGAGGCTTACTGCTCTTCTCTTCTTTCTTCTCCTTTATTTCCCTCTTCCACACGTGGGACCCTCACTTCATTCTCCCCACACCCCTTCACCTGCCTGATGCATGAGTTTTAAACCAAGGCAGGGAGCAGGTGGGTCTAGAATGAGAGCAACCCTGCAAGTCAGATTTGTCCGGGTTACAGAGGGCACTCCGGCTGCAAACAGCAGCCACCAGGGCCCAGGCAGGAGCTGACTCAGAACCGGAACTTGGTCACCACGTCTAACACAGACAGGGTCTGCCAGCCTGGCTTTAAATTTGAGTCATCAAACTCTAGAGATCAATACATAAATTAATGCCGACACACCTTTTGGCAATGGGATATATTTCCTCCTCTAAGCAGAAAAATCCAGGGCTATGCTGGGAAACTGAGTCAGTGATCAGAGCGTTGCCTATGTGTGTCCCGGGAAAGAGAAGCCACAGCCAGCACTTCACCCGGGGTGGCACTGGATACAATCCTGCTTGTGTCACCGCAGACCTCCTGACTTCCTGCCCCACACCTGCTTTTCACATAATCTATCAAACTTCTCCAATATGACAGGCGAAGCCAGAGGCTTTCTCAATGTCTCAAGACTGTACCTCCGATGTGCTGGGTAGACTTGGCTGTCCCAAGCTCACCCATCGGTGAGAGGAGCAGGGAAATGGTTTGGGAGATCAAGCAGGGTGGACTCTGCAGAGGGGTTCTCCTCTGACCAAGCTCTGTGGTTGTCATTCTGACTCCAAGTGCCCTTTGTAAAACAAGTCCCTCCAACCTCTCTCACCAGCTTCCAGATACCCAGAGGTGAATCGGAAAGCTGATTAAAGGTGCTGAGAGAGCACAGCACCCTGCCCTGGTCTCTCTGTCTCCCCAGCTACACCGGGAGGCCAGCAAGGCTGAGCAGCTTGCCTGCAGTGGCAGCCTCCTGGGTGACTCCCACCCCCACCCCGGGTAGCCTGTGGGAGCTGTCTCTAACTAACACAGGCATTATGGGAGGAAGCGGCAAGGGCAAGGCGTGAGAGGAGGGGGTAGGGGACCTTTCTCAGAACTTATTAAAAATCTATTGTGTGCCGCAGAATAAGTCCAGTCTTGTCCATCTTGCTCCCCCAGCACTTAACTTTTTCAGGCCTGATGAGCTTATATGCTTCAGTTAGTCCATGAAACCCAAGACCCGCCTTGGCCTTCGGGTCTGAGTTTCCTTTATGTGGCCATCATAACTAGACAGTGTCCCGACCCTGTGGCCTGAGGTGCCTGTTTCGCCTCTCCACAGCCCTGGCGTGTCTCAGACAACTCACACGCTGTGCCAGGCTGGAAGAACAGCCTGGAAGGAAAGTCCGTTGTCAAACAAATCATCGGTTCTGGGAACACAAAGCCGCGGGGACCCTCCGGGTGCTGCTGACGCTCTGGCCGGCAGCATCAGAGAGTCGCATCTCCTATGCGGTGCTGAAGCCCCAAGTTTGGAGACAGAAAGCTGGCTCTAGGCCAGCAGCGGCAGCAGCGGACACCTTATCTAAACAAAGGGAGAGGGCACCAGCGCCAGGGGAAGGGGCGGGTGGACACTGTGTGGGTGGTTTCATGTTGCAATTTTCTTTTTCCTTTTGTGACTGTTGTTTTCTTTCGTCTTTCTTTCTTTTTTCTTTTCTTTTCTTTTCTTTTTTTCCTCTTTTAAAAATCTATTCAGTTTTGTAGTATTCAACAGCCTGGCCCATGCCAAAACCTGGCAGCCATACCCACCCAGCCGTTTCCAATCCAAATGGCCCCTGTCAACTTTTACAACCCTGCGCTAAAACTCCAGGCACGTCTCTTATTGCCAGCGCTGGGTTATTTATTTGCCCGGCCTGTCTGGCCTCTCATTTTTCACGTGTGTGTTAGCCCTGCACTTGCTTCAACTTCCCTCTGGCCCTTAAAATGCCAGTAAACGCCCAGTCCAATTTAGAGCTGGGAGGTGTTGAGCAGTTCATCTTTTCAGGCTCCTGAGCTACTTAATGGCATTTTTGTCTCCACTCAGCTTTGAGCCCAAAGGAAGAGGAAGACTTCTGCATTGGGAAAATTGCTCTCTTTCCCTGGAAACCATTGTTACTAATAATAGCCTTACCAGGGGCACCATCAACGGGCTGGAGAGGTGGGGCATCCAAGAGACTCACAGGGGCACAGCTGACCCAGGTCAGGTAGGTAAGGACCACAGCCTCAGCCACTGTGTGTCCTGAAACCCCACTTGTATGCTGGGACTGGGCCTTTTATTCTTTTGTAAGCCTTTGCACAAACAGTGTATGTCCATGTACACGTGTGTGTGTGTGTGTGTGTGTGTGTGTGTGTGTGTGTGTGGCTTTGAAGTTATCCCCCAAAAGGGGGGCTTCACGGTGGCACCTGACCTGGTACAATGCAGAATATATGACTTCGTTCAGAGTGTGGCCAGCAGATCTGCCCGCGAAACCCAGATCAAACATGGCCCACAGAAACAATGGCAGGAGGCATAGCCAAAGTGAATCGATTCCTTGATCCTGCTCTACCAAAAAATTAAAGCATAACACTCCTGGGGTTTTTAACCCAGATAAGACTTCAGCCACGGCTGTGTTTCCCATTTCTCTGCGTCGCTTCTTCTGGCTGCCTTTTTCTGTGGCTGAAATGGGGAATATAGAAGAAACAGCATCAGGCTCTGCTGATCCACCTGGTTTTTAAAAAAAAAAATTATATGGCTCCATCTATTTCCCTCACACATGTACACACATACACACACACATGCATGCATGTATGCATGCACGTATAGGCTTATTTTACCTTTTTCTCAGAACCAAATAGGATAGACTATCATTTCTCCCAATCAGGACAAGGAGAGAGCAGAAAGGGTTCTTTTGGGCTAATGGGCTGATAGGAGATCTTAAAATGAAAATGTTCTAAAGCAAAGAAAGTTCTAGTCCGCAGCCTGAGACTCTGTTGTCTTTTCCAGCCCCTTCACTCTCAAAGCTCTGTTTAAACATGTAGGTGGTCTCGCTCAACTTGGCTGGGTTTTATGTCGGCATTGACCCTAGCCTGACCCTAGCCCTGAGGGTCCCAGATTGTCCTGCTGGTTCAGCCCTGGAGGTGGAGCCAGCCTTGAGGAAGGCCACTGGCCCCAGCTTGTTGACGGGCCACTAAGGCCACCCTGTCGGGCTGGTCAGCAGCAGCCAGTGTCCTCTCCTGACCTCTGCTCTAATTCTGAGGATGCCCTTTATTTAGTCACCACAGTCTACCCTGACCTTCATGTCCCGATTCACTGCTGGTCATGAGCCAGGGGTGGCCTTAGGCTGGTTCCAGAAAGCTCCCCAAAAGAGGTCACAGAGGCCTCAGGATGCAGGCAGACTTGGGCAGGCTCTCAAGCAGCCAGACCCAAGAGCGCAGGATTGACTTTTCAGAGCCTGAATGCCACCTCCAGCTTCTTCCCTGGCGCTGATCCGAGCAGAGAGAGACTTACAGCTGCTGGCTGTGAAGTCTATAGAGATGTGAGTCTGAGCTGGGGAAGGCCCACAGCCACCGCAGCTGGAAAAATGCAAGAATTTAATTTTGCTCTAACATCTCCAGAGGAAATACTGCCCTGTGGACACCTTGACTTTGGCCCAGTGAAAATGATTTCCAACATCTGGCCTTGAGAACTTTAAGAGATTACAGTGGTCATTAAGAACGGCAGCCATGCCTGACTAATCTAGACTATATCTAGGACTACTAGGACACTCTGGTGGGATAACATCAGGTACTGAGACCTGGTTATTTTTTTGTTTTTATTTTTGTACTTGTAATTGAGCCCAGGGTTTCTTTGCACTGAACTCCCTAGTGCTTTGGGTTTGTTTGTTTGTTTGTTTTTTCCTTTTGTTTTGAGACAGTCTCTCTAGTTACCAAATTGCCCAGCATGAGCTCAAACTTTGAATCTTCCTGCTTCAGCCTCCCAGAGTGCCAGGTTTATAGGAGGGAGCCACCACAACCTGCTTGGTTCATTTGATTTTAATGGGAAGGAAGGCCTTATCCATGTTTCTCTAGTTAGAAAGTAGGAATTCCAAGAAATTCAGCATCTTGTTCAAAGTCACATGCTCTTTGGTGGCAGAGCTGGGACTAAGACAGAGGTCACTCCAAGCAGATCCTCCCATCTTCTTCCTGGCCCCAAGGCTTTGCATCTGGACAAACGCTGCATCACAGGCTGCACTGGAGAGGATGCCCCACCCAGGGGAGAGGAAATGCGGGGACATAGAATCTTCTCTCGGTGACTCACCTCCGAGCCCTGTCAGGTCTCTCTGGCCCTCAGGCTCCTCTGCTGTGACATAGAAATAAGGATAAGGCCACCCCTCCTTGAGGAGGTGTGAGACTAGAGGGCAAGCCTACACACAGACACCTCCAGGGAGGGCAGCCGCACCCTGCTCTCTCTTCACAAGGCAAGTGGCCCTTGGGAGTCTCCTGGAACAGGCAGCCCTCAGGGAAGCTTGCCAGGGGCACCCATGGCAAGATGCCAGGGAAGCCCCATTCCACCAGCCTGTGGGGGACTTGGCCCAGAGAGCCTGGGACACCCGGGAACCCTGGGGACTACACTGCCAGTTTCAGTTGCCCCTCAAACACACTCACCCACACAAACACACACACATGCACACACGCACATACACATGCACGCACTGCTCATCACCCTTTCATCACCTTACTCCTCCCTCCTCTTCCTCTTCCCACTGTAGCTGGTCCTTTGCTTTCCAGCTTTCTCACTTTCTTCCTCTGGCTGCTATTTACACTCCAGAGGCCCCTATGGGACCCAGCTGAGGGCTGACTGCCCAAAATTCTGCCCATGTTTATCCTCTTCCTCTGCATTCCCAGCTCCCTTGCTCCCTCACTAGCTTCTCCCAAGCAAGTGCAGTCTATAGATGGAAGCCCTGACAGCCCTTAGTTTAGGCTCTGCATCCAGAACATTCTTATCTAAGATAGCACATGAGGTCTAGGAAAGCAAAACCAGCAAAGACATGCCCCTGCTCTCTAAGCGCTCCTTATGTGATCAGGCAAGCAGCCTGGTGGGAAATACAGGGCACAGTGCAGTGTTCTAGGTGCCACGATGGAAGTCTGCCCACCTCATCAGGGAGTGATCTACTGGGGAGAGGGGGTACCAGGGAAAGCTTCTTGGAGGGGGTGGGCCAGGAAACTGCCAGCTGCTATGTGTGGCAGGAACATGGAGTGACCAGGGTGGCTGGACAAAGTGAGACTGAAAAATCACAAGACTTCATCATAACAGGGTTGGAGGGCTCAGCTAAAGGGCTCAAACTTTCTCTATGGGTCACAGGGAGCCTTGCAAGGCTATAGAGAAATCCTGGTTTGACTTTTTTTTTTTTTTTTTTTTGAGACAGAGTCTTGATATCTAGTTCAGGCTGATCTGAATTTGTAGCAATCTTTCTGCCTCAGCTTACTGTTTGACTATTTAAATTTAGACGTTCTAGAGGTCTACAAGAAGACAAGGGCCATGGGCCACGGGAAAGAAAGCAGAGCAATGGCTGATAAGTTAGATCCTCCCAAAAGCCACCGTCAGGAGAGATGGCAAACAAATTAAGCAAGCAGTAGGCAGAGGACCTCCTTGTTGCTTGGTGAGCTACCCTCCTGGTCCTAACACGGAGCTACTCTCACTTGGACCCATCATGTAGGTACCCAGGGCTGGCAGACAGGGCAAGAGAACTGACCAGGACAGCAGTGGACAGGGTAGGACAGAGTTAGATGGCTCAGGACCCCTCATTCCCATGCATGCACTTGAGGCCGCTCTATGCCAGGCTTGGCCTCAACTGAACCCTGTGGACTTCCCCTCTCCTACTGGCCACAGCTGGACCAGCTATGAGATGTCCTGTCCCCCCACAGCGGCCTGGGAGGCCCAAACAGGGCTCAAACAACTCTTCAAGGAAAACCAGGTTTGTGACCACCGGGATTCTCACTCACAACCTCTTGGCTATACCTTTCTGCAAGGCTGGTGACAGGGTGGGAGGGCAAATGGGCCAAGGTCTGAGGGAAGCAGAGGGCACAACAGGAAGAGGCTTCATCAGCAAGATGTGACACAGTCCTGCAAGCCTTTCTCTGGGCACTGGGCTGTTCTTCCCAGACACTTTTGTGCTGAGTTGCTGGACCAGGACAGGAGAAGGCACCAGGACCAAGAATCCCAGGAGACAAGGTGATGTTTGTTGGGGTTCTGGGAACAAAAGGAGGTCACAGGGTGCAAGACACACTTGGGCCACCCATGGAGGTGGAGGCTTGGCTCCCAGGGAGAAGGAGACCCTATGTGCCCACTCACTGTCTTTTTTTGCCCAATGCCCTCTTCTTGGCTACCTCCCCAGCCCCACAAACCCAGCTTTAACTCATTTCCATGTCAGTTCACAAGCAGAGAACTGGAAAATTCAGGGCCAGAGGGAGGTTCTCTCTGATGGAGCTCAAACTTTTTCTCACTCCTGCCCTTTAGAGGTTCAGTCTGACAGAGGAGAATAGTTGTTAGAGTCACTGCCACCCATCATACAATCCCATGTGGCATCTGAGTGTCAGGAACAAGGGAGATGCGTTTTGAGGGAAAACTGTCACAGCAGCAAGCATCAGGCACCTAGCTCACCTCGGTGCTGTCCTGAGTGCTTTGCCTGCATTAACTCACCTGGTCACTGCGCCAAGGCAGGTGCAGAGGACAGAGGAGCAACAACATCTTTTTGGTCTTTATAGCCACAAGGGATCTCCCTCCAGCATGCCACCCTGTCATGCCACCTCAGACCCCTGAGTCATCACACAAGGGAACTGATCGTCGCTGCCTGCCTCAGCAACAAGAATGGACCCAGGAACCCAGGTCAACTGACATCCAGCTGGAGAATCTGAATGTGATGCCAAGGGCAAGGGTGGCAGACCCTTGCCTCGCACCCTCCTCCCCCTATGAGGAGCCCCAGAGCCAGCCCAGAGCTAGCTCTCTACCTACTGTGCTGAGATGTACAGCCGGTTCCCCCATGCAGCCAGTCCCCTGGTGGCACCCACCAGCCTTGGGCACAATTGGAGAAAATAATGTGGAAGCCAGAGCTGGACCCTGCACTGCTGTGGGCACGTGAGAGCTGGCTTCCTCTTAGTGCTCAGCCTGGACTACTCCTCACCTCTGTGACCTCGCAGTGCTGTCACTGCGGTTCTGGGAGCCCTGCACATCTGTGACTCTGAACTGGCACTTCCCTTACTGAGCACCCTTTCCGGACCCATTCTACCTGCCGGAAATACCTACTTCAAGCCCTCTCTCTCTCTCTCTCTTCAAGACACTAACAAAGACCCTTGCCAGTCATGTGCATCCGTGCACAGAAACGCAGTGTTAGACACTTTCTTTTACCTATCTGCTCCCCAGTTCCAGTTACTGCTGTGTAACACTTAATAGGTTCAGTTGGGCTGGGTTTGGAGACAGGGTCTCACTATGTAGTACAGACTGGCCTCAAAATCACGCAATCTTTCTGACCGAGCCTCCAGACTGGCCTCAAAATTGCAGGCATTCAACACCACACCAAGTTTAATGGTTTAAAACAGCGATACTTACGTTGCTCACGAGCGTGCAATTTTAGCAGGATACATTGGATCCAGCTTAGTTTTGTGCCTCCCAGGGGCAGCCAGGAGCTAGAACTGCAGTTAGGAACAGAGCGTCTGCTAGCAGGGGTTCACAGGCCTCAGTGCAAACCCAGGCTCACATAGGTGCAGCCCAGGGTACAACACCACCTCACAGGTGAACAGGGCAGAGGAACAGAAATTTCCCCGCAAGACACCCCACAGCTCATTGAAGGTCTCAAAAATGGCTGCTCCTTTTTCAGGCCATACCCGGCTCTGTACCTCTGGAACCCCAGGAAAGATAACAAGGCCTCCCTTGGGAGAGGGGACTCTAGATCCCAAAACACAAAGTTTAGCAGGCAAGGGAGCACCTGCTCTCTTAGTCCCGGCCAGGAAGAGAGCAGGACCCAGCCTGCTGAGCCACGGCCTCTCTGGGGAAGGGACAGTGACTCACCCGTCTTTCTCCCCCAGTCTGGAAGTGTATCTTGCATCATCCCACTCCTGACACCCCATTTCTGCAGTCACCAAATAACCCGGTCAACTCAAATGACCTCGAAATCTAGTGACTTGAAACAACCACCATTTGATTTTTGTTCTTGAGCCCGGGTCAAGATTTAGGGCAGGACTCAGGGGGCCATCCTTCCTCCGCATGTGGCGCTGACTGGGGTCACTCAGTAGCATTTATCCAGTAGCTGTGTTAGTCTGGAGAGGCCAAGACACTCCACTCCTGCCCTTGGCAGGGGATGCTGAAAGGCTGACCCAGCCCGGCCTCTGTCCCTTCCCATGTGGCATCATGACCTCTCCACGGGCTCTCTAGAACAGCATGATCTAAAATGGCGATTTGTGGTTCCAAGAAAACCAAACCAGGAGCTGCTGGCTTGGACAAGGCCAAGCCGACACATGGGTCACAGCCCAGCTCCCAACAGGGGGCACATTCTGGGTCTGGGGTCCTGTTTAATCTGCCAGCGCCAAGCACTCTCAGATCCAGGCCTGTCTGCCCCAGACCACTCTGTGCCTACGGTCAGTTCCATCTCCCACTCCAGGCCAAGCTCGTTACAAGTCCGGTTGTGTCCCCCAAAATGCATACATGGGGGAAAAAAATCCGTATGTGAAGCCCTAACCCTCAGCACCTCTGAGTGTGACTATAACGGGAACTGGTGTCTTTAAAAGGGGTAATTAAATTACCAGGAGGTCGTAAGGGTGGATCCTAATGTAATCGGACTATGGCATGGTGGTGTGGTGGCGCATGGCTGTAACCCCAGAATTGTGAGAGGCTGAGGCAGAAGGATGGGACGTTCAAGCCTAGCCTGGGCAATTTAAAGACTTAGGGAGACTATCTCAAAATAAAAATGGCTGGGGATGTAGCTCAGCACAGAGACCCTTGGGTTCCATTCCCAGTAAGGGAAGAAAAGATTAGGACATGCAAAGAGATACCAGATGTGTGCATGCTGAGGCAAGACCATTTGAGGACACAGCTAAAAGTGACCACAGGAGAGATCTCAGAAGGTGCCAACTCTGCTGGCACCTGCATCCTGGACTTCCAGCCTGAGCCGGACTTATCCTGGATGCTGCCCATTTGCCCTACCCCTGTCCCAGTTAGTCCCTACCCCGTGTGCCCATTGCCACCCTCGGGGACAGGTTCACTTGCTTAAGTTTTTCTGCAGCTAAAGAAACAAAGCAGAGGCACCAAGATGAAAGCAGCCTCCCTACTGGGGACTCTGCCTCTTAGGGACAAAACGCAGCCCCCAGGTCATCAGCCTGGAGCTTTCACCAGAAGCCTCTCTATCCGCCTGCTCACAGCAGCCTGAGCTCCCAAGCTAGAGGAAGAGGAGGAGACTTCAGGGACAGTGCTGACCAGGGCCACCTTCTCTTCTCTTGGCCGGCTGGGTGGAAGCAAAAGATGACACTTGCACCCCAATTTCCAGGAGCACAGGGAGCAGAGTGGAGGACTCCAGCTGCACCGTTCACAAGCGGAAGCCTAGGGTCTCCAGTCCCAACTAGGAGCCCAGCCAGCTGAGGGCCTCAGCCAAGGCCACTTTAGCTCTACTTAACTGCACAAGGTCAGACAGGAGGTGGGAAGCCAGCTTCAAGGTCACACAGCTGGGAAGGAGCAGGCCTGTCCTTGCAATTTTTGTGCCCTCAGAATGTACCCCACACTATGCCTCAAGGCACAAGCAGTGAGTGTGTGTGTGCAGGCGCGCGCGTGTGCACATGTGCGCATGCGCGCGTGTGCACATGTGCGCATGAGCTTAGAATCACAGAAATAGATCTCAGCACGGTACAGCTAAAGACTCACATGACACATTAGTGTTCTAAAAATTCATCAGCAGTTCCTGGCATTAGGGAATTTCTCGTTGACCTCAGTTCATGGCCATGGTCATAGCCTTTGGTCCCCCTCTGCTCCCCACCCCTTCACCTTCCCCTCTGCCTTTACAGACTGCCCCTTGGAAAAGTCTTCCATTTCCCAGAGAGGGAAAAGGCCCCATGGGCTCCTGGGAGATCGTCTCCAAACTGACAGACCAAGGCGCTCTGGGCCCTGCGCACCCCGGCCCTCTCCTGCTTTCCTGCTCACAACAGCTTGAGGCTCTTTGAACTGGAAAAGGTACCGTATCAGCTAGAGCAAAGGTGTCACTTAGCAAATTAGGACCACGCAGCCTGGATTGCTAGAAAGCTGGATTGTTTTGTCCAGTGCCAAGGAGCATGTTCCTGGGGATTTGGAGCTAGTCCTCAGGGCCAGAGATGCTTAGCCCAGTTCCCTTTCCTACCTCACACATGCAACAGTGGGACTGGCTTTAGCTGTGGCCTCAATAGGAGCTTTAATGTGTTCTCTATTTCTAGGTAAGAAACTGGTCCAAATCTTAATGCTTCAGACCGCACGTTTCCCACTTCACAGATTCTGAGGGCCAGGGATGTGGGAGCGACTGAGCTGGGCAGCTCTGTCTCTGGGCTGGTCACGTGCTCCAGTCAAGCTGCTCTCCGGGGCTGTGGTCTCCAAGGCTTGACTGAGGCTCAGGATCCACTGCGCTGCTCACTCATGTGGCTGTTGGCGGGAGGCCCCAGTTCCTTCCTGCATGGGCCTGTTCAGCCCTGGGGTGCAGCTCGCTGGTAGAGTGTTTGCCTCGCGTGTACCAGGTTCTGGCTTCCATCCCTAGCATTGCAAAAAAAAAAAAAATTTTTTTTTAATAAAAAAGTCCTAAAGTTGCAGTAGCTTTTTCTCATCCCCAAATGAAAAGCGGCAGGTGCTTTTCCATATACTTGCAGGCACGGGCAAGGCACCTTGCAACCTGGTTGCCACAGGAGTCAGCCTGGGTGGAGCTCTCCTGCTCCCTCCCCTCAGCCTGAGACAAGAAGATGGACAAGCAGGGATCCTGGAGGCCGCAGATACCTCTCCTCACCCCCACGGAGCAGCACCTCAGTTAAAACTAAAAAGGACGAGGCACCAAATGAAAAGGGCCCTTGCCCCGACCGCAGTGGCAGACTGATATCTGCATACATGGATGTCTTAGAACTTTCTCCCTTCCTCCCATTCGCAGCTTCCTCGCATAAGGTCAAACCAAGGGTCTGAGAGGTGAACTGATAGAGTCAAGTTTGCACAGCTGCTAAGAGGCAGAGACATGGCTGCCAGTGCAATTTCTTTTTTTTTTTGCTTTTTTGGAGACAGGGTCTCGCTTTGTAGTTCAGGCTGGCCCTGAGCTCACCATGGTGCCCAGGCAAGCCGCCGCGAACTCAGCAATCCTCTCGTCTCTGCCTCCCGAGTGCTGGGATTACAGGCGTGAGCCACCACGCCCAGCATTATATGTGGTAACCGGGGATCGAACTCAGGTCCTTGCGCTTGCAAGGCAGGCGCCGGAACCACTGAGCTAACCCTCCGGCCCAGCCAGTGCAATTTCTGTGCCCTCAGATTAGCTGCTTCCTGTCTCTTTCCTCCACACCAGGAATCCTTGTCCCTCACCACTCTTTAGACTCTGTTCACCTAAAACTACAGCCCTACAAGTTCACAGAGGAGCCACCGGGCACCAGGGATAGGATCACTTACCTGGAGTTCTTTGTTTGCGAATCACAGAAACCAGTTCTGAGTAATTTGGGTACAAAGGAATTGACTGGAAGATGACTGGAGAGTGGCAGAATAGATCAGAAGTCTGGAGAAGAAAGTTGGAGCTTGGCAAGGGCCAGAGCAGACCCAGAGAAAAACAATATGGACTTGGGATTTTACTGTCCCTGTTCTTTGGCTCCAGATTCAAATGCCAGGCAGGTGTAGAAAACAGCCACTTCGAACAATAGTTTTGCAGTTTCTCCTAAAACTGAACACACAACTAATTTACAGCCCAAGAATCCCAGGAGAAATAAGAGCATATTCACCCCTGGGTATTCACCCAGGAGAAATAAGAGTATATAAAAATATTAGCACGGAATGTTCATAACCGCTGCAAGCTGGAGTCCACACAAAAATCCATCCACTGGAAAAGAGGAGGCAAGTCATGATCTAGCCCTCCGATGGAATAGTACTTGGCAGTATAAAGGAATGAGCCGTCTGGACTTGGCTCATAACTGCCTGAATGAATGTCCAGCCACATCCAGAGAAAGAAGCCAAACAGAAGAGAGCACGTGCTGTACAAATCAGTTACAGAAAATTCAAGAAGAGGCGGAACTAGCCCTGGGTGACAAAAATCAGAGCTCGGGCTGCCTGCAGTGACCAGAGAAGACTGGCTGGGAAAGGGACAAGGAGACTTTTGGGGAGGATACAAATGTCCTCGATCATGACTGTGGGGCCAGTTACAAGGATGCACACACTTGCCAAACCTCATCAAACTGCACACCTCCTGCACATTTCAATGTATGGAAATTATGTTTTAATTAAAAATTAAATTAAAAAGAATCACAGACAGGGCTTGTGCCAGGAGCTAAAGACACAGCAGCGAACAGGGCAGGCAGAGCCCTGTCCAGGGGGAGCTGCCATCTGGCCCCAGAGCTAATAAATGACAGAGCTGGGGACGAATTGAGATTATCCTGCCTCCCAAGTCAGCTTCAGCTTTGCTCAACATTGCCCCGGAGCATGATGGGAGCTCCAGGGAGATGACCGGGACCTGCACCAGAGGCCACAGGCCGTCCCTACGAGGGTTCACAGCTGCCTGGTGCAATCTGACGGCACAGCGAGGAGCCAGGCTAAGGGTCTGTGAGTCCTGCCCCCACAAAGGGCAGCCTGGCACCCTGCTCTGTCCTCCCCTCCCCTTTCTTTCCCTCCTCCTTCTCCTCCAGTCTGCTTGCCCATAAGACCTCACACCAAAAGGAAGCTTTATTTCTTGATTTCTCAGCAGAGGAATATAAAATACTCAGGACCAGAAATGAGAATATGATTGGAAAAATACCAAGCTAATAAAGAATTTTCTTTAACCTTCTGGCCATTTAAGAGGTAGAAGGAGAGGGGACCCACAGAGATGGAGGAGATGAAAAAGACAAGGTACTGGCTTCTGAGAAATGTGCCTTATACATCACCATCTGCTGTCCCCAAGGGCTGAGGCCTTCAGAGTATCACCAGGCAGTTGTTCTTTACTGACTATTCAAGCTTTCACTGCTCTGGTCCTCAAGCCCCCTAGAGGTTGAAGGGCCGGGAAGCCTACCACAGTAGAAACTGTCACCCACAAAAACACACTTTGGCCCCTTTGGCCCAGGTCCTCCAGTCCTGAAGGAATAGTGGAGATCCCAGAGAATGTTCTCAAGACCACCGACTCCAGTTCCTTCCACCTTGTAGCATTTACCAGCTTAGCCCTTTATATGGTCAGTGTAACTGTCCTATAACAGATTGGGAAACTGGCCTTTGAGACATAAGCATGAAATGGCAGTCAGGACAAAAGGCAAGATCTCCCAAGTTCCTCTATGTCCACATTACCTGTAGTTATGGGAAACCTGGTCGGGCCTCGGACCTCCATAGGTGAGTGATATTGATCAAAGGTTGTGGCCAGAACCTCTGTGTCCCGGTGATCCCCATTGGCTTGGTACCTACACTTTCACCTTCGTGGGGTCTCCTCCCTATAAGCCTGAGCTGGATTCAGGAACTCACTTTAAGTAATGAAATCAAGCAGAAGTGATAGAATGACCCTTCTGAGGTCTGCCTGCAAAAGGAATGTGGCTTCTGCCACGGGCTTTTCTGGCTCATGCACACTCCCTCTCTCGGGTCACCAGCTGACCTGTCCTGAGGGCACGGGTGGCTAATTGAGAAACGCCGGTGACAAGGATCAAGGCCTGACAATGACCACACAAACTAGCTTCAAGAGTGAGCCATCTTGGAAGCGGATCCTCCAGCTTTGTGCTAGCCCTCACTTGACTGTGGCCTTGTGATTACAACCCCGTAAGAGACCCTGAGCCGAAGCCCTCCGACTAAGCCAGCTCCTGACCCACAGACACTGCAAGATCATAAAGGTTCATTATTTTAACCTGCTAACTTTGGAGATCACTTGTTATGCAACAAGAGACAGCTATAAAGCTTGTAACTGGTACCCTAACACTATGGCTCTAATAACCACTACTTCTCTTGCACCCTAAGTCTCCTCCTGGAGCGGATCTTGACATTCCTGCCCCACCTCCACCCCTTTGATATTTTTGCGCTATTTCATTTGGTTTCCTTTTCCAGTGTTTTTCTCTTCTTCTTTCCCTAAAAAGCACATCCAAGTTAGTCCTCACACAGAGAGAATATTCGAGATTGCCTTTGCATCAGCAGGGGGGGAGTGAACTTGGGGTTCCCTGCACTGTCTCAGTCACCTTGGTGGCCTAGAATACATTCCCAGCGCCTTTCGCATGACGGCCTTTGTTTTCAGCACACCCTAAATTGCTTTTGTGCCAAATGCTGAATGTGACCAGAAATGACACAAGATGAATAATGTGGCATATAATTATCACCACATTTCAGATGAGGGCAATATGCATTTTTCTCAGAGCCGAAGGGATGCAATTTTATTTTGCAACACAAAATGCTCCATTTGGGGGTCACTTTTCGAGCAGCCCTTCATTCTGAAGCAATTTCACATGAATAAAAGCATTTGTATTCCGGCGCTGCGTAATGTGCATTATCCAGCTCTGACTCCTGGTGGATATTTCTCCACCCAATCCCAGCTCTTCTCCGAAAACCAGCCCCAAATCAGAGTCTGAGAGGCTGAAGGTACCCGTGCTTTCTGGCTCACTCCACACCTCAGAATCTGTTTCCTTTTCTGCCAAGCCAGGGTGAGAGCTGGTTTCTCTCCACACTGCTCTTCAGACTCAACCCAGAACGCTAGGTCTTTAGCACCCAAAATAAGGCCATATGGGCTTTAGGGCAGCACTGACCTTTTGTCCCCAAGCTTTAATGTCCTCATTTTCTGCTCCCCACACTCCTCCTCCCCCCCAAAAAAAGACTGAGCCAAGAATTTGGGTCTGGGTGGCCTCTTCAGGAAGAATTAGTCTGCTTAGGCTGCCTTAACTAAATAACTGAGGCTGGGAACCTTAAGCAAAAGAAATTTCTTTTCTCACAGTTCTGGAGGCTAGAAGCACAAGACCAAGGTGTCAGGAGGGTGGGATTCCTCTCAGGCTTCTCTCCGTGGTTTGCACGAGGCCACCTTTTCACTGTGTCTTCATAGAATTGTCCCTCCACACATACAACCCTGCCTTCTCTTTCTGGGTTCAAATCTTCACTTCCTGGAAGGATCCCAGTTAGGTTAGATTAGGACCACCCTAACAGCCTTGTTTGAACCCAGTTGACTGTTTAAAGTTCCTGTCTTTGAATACAGTGATGTTCTGAGGCCCTGGGGATAGGTCTTCAAATATGAATTTCTGAAGTACCTCATTTGTCCAGTCCCATAAGGGTGCAATGAGGGCTAAGGGTGTGAGGCTGGCAGGTTTCACTGAGGTTAGAGGAGGCGGGAGGGGGAGGGGCAGTGGAGAACACACTAGTACATTCCACACTGGTCACTCAGGGCTCCTTCCTGTAATCCCAGCACTCTGGAAGGCTGATACAGGAAGACTGTGAGTTCAAGCCCAGCCTGAGCCACTTAGCAGTTCATCAAGAACCTGTCTCAAAGTTAAAATTTAAAAAGAGTTCACTCGCTGGCCATGGTGGCTCACGTCTGTCATCCCAGCACTTGGGAGGCAGAGGCAGGAGGATTGCTGAGTTCGAGGCTTGCCTGGGCTACATAATGAGCTCAGGGCCAGCCTGAACTATAAAGCGAGACCCTGTCTCCAAAAAAAAAAAAAAAAGAGTTCACTCTGGGAGGCATCCCCCACCCCACCCCATGGTACTTACCAGGCCAAGAACACACACCTAGGACAAGAAAACATCCCTAGAAGAGACACAGAAATACAGGAAGCCTTGAGTGTCTTGGGTAAGACACTCCAGGAAAAGAAAAAAACCATGAGCAGACTTTTACTTCTGAGTCTGAAATAGTGATCATTTAAAAGTCACAGGATATGGACAAGGGAAAGGGTTAGGCTCACAGGTACCACATGTGCTTAGCAGGCTCAAAACCCTGGGTTTCCCAGCACTTGGGAGGCTGAGACAGGAGGATGACAAGTTCCAGCCTGGCCTGAGCAACTTAGCAACTTAGCAAAAAACTATCTCAAAAAACTAAAAAAAAACCTGGGGATAAGGGGCCAGGGATTTAGCTCAAGTGGTACTGCACCTACCTTGGAAGTACAAGGGCCTAAGTTTGATACCCAGTACCACCACCAAAAAAAAAAAAAAAAAAAAAAAAGCCTGGGATTAGAGCTCAGGGGAAAGCCTGAGTTCAAGCTCCAGTATCTCACACACACACACATACACACACAAGCACATGATCTCAGAACTGGTTGGCACATACTGAGCTCTTTGCTTTACAGATAGGTTCTGAGTTTGCCAGTCAAGCCTGAAGTTGACAAAGTCGAGGAGAACTAGACCATAATCTCAGGATTCCCAGGCCAGTGCCGGCCCGGCTCCAGCAGGCTGCTTCCTCATGTGACTTCTTTCTTCACTGAGCAGGGGTAGCTTCGAAGGTGTTGGTCCCTTTGCTGGTTAGTAAACTCTCAGCTCAACAGAAAATGGAAATGATCAACACAGAAACTCTCAGAAAGGTTGGCGCTCGTTCCCCTCCCAACACATGTGGTTTCCCCACCAGAAACAGCTACAGAGCCTAGGGGCCCATTGGGAAAGAAAAGCAGCCTCTGGCAGCAGAGAGTGCACAAGATAAGCCTCAGCCCCAAAGGGGGCTTCTTAGGACAGCAGGATCTTGTCAGAAAGGCATCATATTCCTTTAGGTCTCTGTGAACTCCCTTCTTGCAGAAACGCAGGCTGTCCCTAGGAGTCTGTGCCACAATACCAATAAACAAGACACTTTTATAGATCTCCTAATTTATGTAGCTCATTTATTCCTCATGAAGACAGTGTGAGGTCAACATGCATGGCCCCATTTTATGGATGTGCCAAGTGTCCTCCTTCTCGGTGGTGGTCACCTAGGACTGAGAAATTAAGCACTTTGTCTTGACATTGGAATGCTCAGCTGGGTGACACAGAGTCTCCCCGAGGTGCCTGTAAGGGCTGGCAAGAAAGTGACACTTCTTGTTTTCATATCTATAGGGTGCCAGGAGCTGCTGGAACCAGCACTGCAGTTAGCACTTGTGTATCTCTCAGTGGGCCATGAGGCTTCTAGAAAGTCCCAAGTACAACAGCCCAAGTCATTCCTCACACAGAACTACTGTTGCTCTTCACAGTGACCGCTGAGAAAAGAAAGACTGCAAGCATGCATTTGTAGCCTGATGAAAAGGAAGAAGTGGGGGTTGCTGTACGGTCCACATCAGGAGCATCTTAAGATGACTGAGGAAGAAAAGAATTGAATTCAAAAAAAAAAAAAAAGAAGAAAGAAAGAAAGAAAGAATTTAATTCCAGGACAAATAAACTGAGCTTTTGGAGTCTGTTCACTCCCAGACCCAGGTGGGACAAGCAAGGAACACACCTTTGGGTGTGCAGATGTTGCTTGGAGGTCAGAGGTCAATAGGACATCTGTCTCACTGTTACTCCATTCACCCATCTACCCATCTGTTCAACCACGCACCCATCCCTCCAGTTACTGATCTAACAAATAGTAAGTGCCAGGCACTGTTCTAGGCACCAAAACACAGCAAGAAAGAAGACAAATGAAATTTTTTGCAACAATAGCAACTTACTTTCCAATAGAGATGGAATAGACAACAAATAAGATCATTAAGAGAGATGTATAATCTAGGTAGCAAATGCTAAGGAAGCAAATTAAGCACATAAGGCAAAAAAAAGGACTACAGAGAGGGATTTGATTGTTAAGAGAAGGTGTCACCCATCAGCAGATGAGAAGAGGCTGGGAGGCAGCCCTGAGTATGACTGAAAGGGACACATCCCAAGCAGAGGACAGCAAGTGCAAAGGGCCTGGGGCCAGGTGTGTCTGGGAAGTGGCAAGCCCACAAGGCAATTTAACTGGAGCAGACTAAAGGAGTTAGAAGTGATGGTCAGTAAGGTCTGAGAAGTGACAGGGACCATTCCATAGGCATAGGGAAGACTCAAAGCTACCCTGAGTGAGACAGAAAGCCACCAGAGCAACATGCTGTGATAGGTTTTAAAACATTGGCCTGGTGGCTGTGCCAAGACTGGCGTGAAGAAGCAGTAGAGGGGAAACAGGTAAGCATCAGGATGGGGCCCTGGCAAGTTCAAGTAAGCAGTAGAAGCCAAGCCAGATCATGGGAGGGGCTGGGGTCCCAGGCAGATCCTGCTGACAGACTGGACTTAGTATGCCAGAGAGGAGCCCAGGACGATCCTGGGCTTTGGGACCATACAGTGGGAGCTGGGGCTGGAGGAGGCCACAGCAGAAGCAGCCTGTGTGTTCGGGACAGAGTTTCCCATGTCCACGAGACGTGGAAGGGGAGAGGCTAAGGGGCCATGAGACAAGAGTCCCTGCAGAGAAGCTCAGGCTGGAGTTGGGGCTCCCACTCGGGGATCACCAGCATGCAGAGGCATTCGAATGGGGCAAGAGCAGAGAAGGGTGGAGGACCCAGAGAGGGCTGCTGCGAGACACTCAAGTAAGTGCCCACGGGACTTCTTGCCTCACCAAAGATGACCAGACAGACGAGTGACCACAGATCGAGGCAGACATAGAGCAGGATAAGGAGGGACACATGCACACAGGCACATTTTTTAAAAACTCCTTCGATGTCATCATTGGCTGGCCAGGAGGGAGGCCCAACAGCTTGGGCGGACTATCTCAGGCTGACGTGGGCTGTAATTGCCAGTTATATGCATCTCTGATCGACTAAAACGCAGCACAATGAAGCAATTTGTGACCAACAGTTTACAGACATCAGGAGGAAACGCCCAAGTGGTCTCCAGCCAGTAAGGTAGCAGCAACTCAAGAAGGCCTAACAGAGAACAGTACTCTAGGAGGAGAGAAGGCCGAAGCATGCGCAAGGGACAGGACCTTGGGGCATGCTGGACACCCAGGTCAACTGGCACTGCTGAGACTGATTTTGAGACAGAGGCCAAGGAGAACTGAGACTGGAGAGGTGGCAGAGAATGGAGGTGACAAACCACACAAGGAACTGGGCCTTCACCTCTAGACACTGGAAACCTCACAAGGGATTTCAAGGAGAGAATCCTCGAACGCCTGTGCAGGTGTTCTGTGGAGAGCAAGCCGGGAAAGGCCTGGGGTGGGAGGGGTGTTCTGACTACATCGGGGCTTTCTGCCCCACCCCCACCTCCACCCTGGGGTCCCATTGAGTCAGGAATTTCTGGCCTTCCCTGCAGAGCTACTGTGGACCTGGGAGTCCTGGGGGAGACTTCATAAAAGGACTCCACGGAGGAAAAGAGGTGGGGGTCTCACCTATCAGCCCTTCCCATCAGCCTTTCCCACAGTTGCTGACAGAAGACCTCTTGGGAATGCTGGTGATAAGGCATCCCCAGACCAGGCAGGAGGCTGAGCAGGGAGGGGCGAGGGGTGCCCAGGTTCTCAACGCTGCCCCAGAAAACAGTGGCTCCCAGAGCCTGGTACATTAGTTCTCAGCAGATTGCAGATGAAGCTTTGGTCCCCTAAAGGCAGCTTGAAGGGAAGGTCCAGAACCCCTGAGTCTCCCTGTCATCCCTTGTGCTTCCTGCCCCTAGGTGTTCTGCAGATGGACGGTAAGTTTACATATAATACAGTGAAGCCCGCTGAGTAAGAGGCAGCAAAGCAGGTACACTGAGGCCCACTCAGCCCAGCTGAATCCGGTGTTGAGAATTCAAGCCTAAACCCTGGGCCTTGGCAGGACCACCTGCTCCCACCATGCACAGCCGCGCTCAGGGACTCTCACTCATTTCAGACCATTACTCTTTGTTTTCAGCAGAGTCTTCGCCTGGTTCTGCATTAGCTCAGTGCTGCTGTTAGCCCCAG
This sequence comes from Thryonomys swinderianus, assembly GCA_004025085.1. Lineage (NCBI taxonomy): Eukaryota > Metazoa > Chordata > Mammalia > Rodentia > Thryonomyidae > Thryonomys > Thryonomys swinderianus. The sequence continues at coordinate 5,408 of PVIC010016031.1, read as the reverse complement.
TCTACACCGCTGGTCCCAGAGATTAAAGAACTTCCCTGAAATCCCCCAGCAAATCAGAGCAGCACTGGGGCAGCCGAGGTTCCTAAGCTGAGAGCCGAGAGCAAATCCCTCTCCTGTGTCTCTCAAGGCCTCGGAAAGCCATGTGCCGGCCAGCATGAGGCTTCGTTAAAACTGCTCAGTGGCCTTCGTTGACTGCAAACCCATTAAACAGCCGACATAATCCATTCATACATAAAAATAAGGGAAGGGGAAGGAGCAAGGTCCCGCAGGATGTATGTCTGGGAGAAATTGTTTCCATAAAAACCCAAACAGAAACGAAGTTCACGAGGTTTTGGCTCCTGTTGCTTTTCGGCTTCTGGAAATTCTAGCCAGGAAAAGACTTCCTCTGAGGCCCGTTTGGAAGCACCCTGACTCGGACACACAGAGACAGGGAGGGGAGAAAGGGGTCCTTTGTCTTTGCAGCCGAGGGATTGTTCTAGAAACCCCCAGCACTTGTTCGAAAAAGCTAGGTGGGCTTCCGGTGGCAGCTCAGAGGGTTAGGAGGCTGAGAAGCACCAGAGCCACCTCGTCACCGATAAGCCAAGATACTAGGCCGGATGTCCACAGTGGCGGTGGCCATGGAGACACTCACACAGCTTTGGAACAGGGAGGAAGACGGATTTAAATAACCCCGGCAGCAGGATCCCTGCTCCTTCCCATGGGAAACTATTTCATAGGCCAAGGAATGCCACCACAGGGACCCTCCACTCTCCCTGAGACCCACGCCAAGGACACTCATCTTGCAGAAGAGGTTAGGAGCTGCCGGGTTCTTTTTTTAATAAGCTGGCAAATCAGTATTTTTATTCTCTGACATTTTTAAACTCTCTCTCTCTCTCTCTCTCCGCTCTTTCTCTCTCTCTTTCTCTGTCACACACACACACACACACACACACAACAGAAGAACACAGCTAGTTTCTTAAATTAGAGATCTGTTGTGTAATTAGTCCATTTTATCTTCTGCGAGTTGTTGCTGTTTTCCCTCTGTGGTTTCCAGAAATGTCATTGGCTAAGCTTAAAAGTAGGGTTTTTTTCCTTCCAGAGAAAAATTCTATAAATATTTTCTCCCTTTTAGCATGTTTTAAATTTGAACGGCATATTGTAAAGATAGCAAGAGTTATGAAAGTCTCTTTTGGCCGCCAATGAAATGCGGTGGGAAAACAGATCCAAGAGGGAACTTCTACCCACTGAGAGAGCCACTGTGCCCTCCCCTGAGGGTCCAGGTGCCTGGGGACCCCAGATGGCCAGACAGGCTCCACATGGAGAAATAATGCCTTGGCTGATGATCAGAATCACACCCCTGGTAATTCATATCGCTGGATGGATGGGGTTTAAGGCATGGCTTTGACAGAGGTATGACTTACTGCTGTTGCATGTTAAGGTCCAGCAAATGTATACGGATATAACACATATGAGTGAAAATGTACGTGAAGACCTGAAGGTGTAGCTTGGTGGTAGAGTGTGGCCTTAGTATATATATGACCAAGGCGCTGGGATCCTCCTCCAGCACACAAAAAAATCATATTTGTAACAGAATTATTTGTATTTCAAAATACCAGAAAGAACCTGAATGAATATCCATTACTAGGAGGCTTGCTAAATAAGATTGGGCATGTCTCCATAATAGACAAATATGCCACCAATTAAAAAGAATGCAGGGCTGGGGATTTAGCTCAGTGCTTCCAGCATCTTTCTGGCAAGTGCAAGGCCCCAAATTCAATCCCTGGTAACCACATATCATAGTGCTAGGAGTGGTGACTCACACCCGTAATCCCAGGAATCAAAACCACACAGTGCCCAGCATGGTGGCTCACGCCTGTAATCCCAGCACTTGGGAGGCAGAGGCAGGAGGATTGCTGTGAGTCCAAGGGTAACCTACGTGAACTAGTGAGCTCAAGGCCAGCCTGAACTACAAAACAAGACCTAGTCTCAAAAAAAAAAAAAAAAAAAAAAGAATGCAGTAGAGTTATGGTATTGGGACAGACAGGACCATGAAATTACAGCATGAAGTAAAGAAAGAGAAAGTAGGGAATATTATGGTATGTTTGTGGTAGCCCATCATTTTTGTGTGTGTGTGGTTGTTCTTACAGTTTGAATTGGGGTCTCTCTATGTACCCCAGGCCGGCCTTGAATATATACTACTCCTGCCTCAGCCTACCGAATGCTGGGGTTATAGGCCAGGGCCATTGCACCTAGCCATTTGGGTATATATGCATGATTTTATATTAGAAGCTGGTAACAGGGGTGGCCCTCAAGAAGGAAAATAGAAAGTGATTTGGCTAAAATATATCTATATAAATAATCCCTGTCATATTATTTGCTTATAGTGTGTTATCATTTGGGGTTTGAAAAAGAATACATTTATATATAATCATAAACATAATCCTCATACATGCCTCAGCCATCTGGGAAAGTATATATACAAAGCTAGGGACATCTCTTTTTTTGTCTTATCTTTTTTTTTTTTTTTAAACAGGGTCTCGCTTTGTAGTTCAGGCTGGCCCTAAATTCACTATGTAACCCAGGCAAGCCTCGAACTCAGCAATCCTCCTGTCTCTGCCTCCAGAGTGCTGGGATTACAAGCATGAGCCACCACACCCAGCATTGTGGTGTGTGGTACTGATTGCCGGTGGGTGTGAGTCACCACACCTGGTATTGTATGTGGTAACCGAGGATTTAACCAGGGACCTTGCACTTGCTAGGCAGGCGCCGGAACCACTAAACTAAACCTCCAGCCCAGGTACATCTCTTTGTGCAGTGTATGCCCTTGAAATTGCCCCGCACTCTAAAGTCTGCTTCCAGGCGAGGGGAGGCTGACCTTGGGGGGGGGCAGCAGAGCAGGTGATAGGATGCTCAGTGTGCTTGTCATGGCTCTGACTGTACACGCTGACACAGGTAAAGCTCCCAGCCGCATGTTTCCGACAGCCACAAAGAGTCTCCAACTCTGTGTCCCATGATATTCTGCCCCCATGGCTACTGCTGCAAGTCGGGGACCTGGACAAGGGACTTGTTGCTGTCAAGGACAAGTTTTACTCCTCTTTGCAGCCCAGGCCCTCACATGGTGCCTGGCCCCAAAAGTATAGCCAGACCTCAGCACTCGATTTCTTTGGGACTCATCTAATCTTGTCCTCAATGCATTTTGACACTCATATCTTGTCCTGCTACTTGTCGTTTGTTTAGTAGTCAATGGACAAGCTAGAACTGGTTGGTGTCAGTTGCCATGTGACCCTTTCCATCCAAAACAATCTGTTTGGTACTCATCACTGTGAGTATTCCTCTCACCTCCCAGAACCAGTTAACCAGTTAACAAGGTACCACTACATATGGAGTCAACTGCATGTCAGCATAGTTGTGGGAGCTCAGAGCTTCAGTTTCCTCATCTATAAAGTAGAAATTGGTGGGCTGAATATTTAGCTCAGTGGTTCTGGTGCCTGCCTAGCAAATGCAAGGTCCTGAGTTCGATCCCTAATAACCACATATCACAGTGCCGGGCTTGGTGATTCACACCCATCAGCAATCAGTACCACACACCACAATGTTGGGCGTGGTGGCTCACGCCTCTCATCCCAGCACTTGGGAGGCAGAAGCAGGAGGACTGCTGAGTTCCAGGCTTGCCTGGGCTACATAGTGAGCTCAGGGCCAGACTGAACTACAAAGTGAGACCCTGTCTCAAAAAAAAAAAAAAAAAAAGGAGAAATTAGCATTTTCATCATCCTCTGGTACGATGATGAAGTTATATAATTAATATTGCTGGGGCATAGTCCTACAAAGCGATAATGAGCTATCACTTTTAATAGAAGATAGTATCTCACAATCAGGCATGATGGCACATACCTGTAATCCTAGCACTCTAGGAGCCTGAGGCAGGAGGATCACAAATTCAAGCCCAGCCAGGGCAAATTAGCAACTTAGGGAGACCCTGTCTCAAAATGAAAAATTTTTAAAGGGCTTAGGGTACAGCTCAGAGGGGGTTCAGTCCCCAGAGCCACCAACAAAAAAATACTACCCATGTGAACGTTTGTTCACCCCACAAGCTTGAGATGAGTTAACATGCCAATACCCCCACAGACACACTGTTGCCAGGCAGGGATGAGTTTATCCAACAGCATCTTGCTGGGGTCCCTCTGGCTGCCTGAGAATACAGAGCGCCCTCTGAAGGAGAAGCACCTTGGGGTGGGGGCAGGGCAACTGTAAGAAACCACTGTGGTGACCTCTCTGAGCATGTCACATGGCAAGCTCCTCGCTCAGCTGTCTGAATGCCATCGGACTAAACTTACACAGCAGGTCAGAAGCCTCACACTGTCCCCGTTTCACAGACCAGGAGACCCAGGGGCTGGGAAGGAAAATAATTCACCAAGGCCCAGCTGACCCCCAAACTTGTGCTGTCAACCAGCCTTGCCGGCTGACACCACAGGACCTGCTGGTGGCCATCTGCACACCACTGGTGACCCTACTTATGCCACTTGTCTTGGCCTGTCACACTCAGTGTCACTTATTTTAGTGCCAGGGAAATCTTCATGCCGGAGGGTCTGGCACTCTTCTCAGTCACCGATGAAAGGCAATCTCTGTCACGTTCATTCTGGGGACCAGAGGGGGACAGCCTCTTCTTTGGCCCACCCTTTCCCATGTGGTACCCTGGAGGCTGCCAACAGGGAGAAAGGGCTGGCCTGAGAATGCCTGGCAACCTGTCCACACCCTTGCCCCCAAAGCCACCATCTTTCCTGGACTTGTCTGGCCCCGGGTGAAGCCGGGTAACAGGACAGGGAACCTCCAATCTGGGACACCTGCCTAGGCTCCACATAGCCAACCTCACTGGAGTCCAGAGAGCAGCCTTCTGAGGTGGCCAGGCCCTGGCCAGTGCTGCCAGGCCTCCTCAGCCCCACAGGAACTGGTGGCAGCACAAGAAGCCAGCTCCGATGACCTGGCCCAGTGAGACCACCGGGAGGGCTCAGGCTGCAGCAATGTCCAGAGCTGGTGGAGGACAGTAAGGACACTGGAAGTCCAGACACTTTCCATCCAGGTACTTTCATGTTTCTCACGCTACTATCTTGCTGTTTTGGACTGTCCCTGTTTAGTACCTGACTACACACAGGTCAGGGATGGGGTGGCCCTACGGCCAAGGGAGCCATCTGCCTGGTCACTTTCAGCCTGACAAATGGCCAAACAAACATGAGCTTCTGAGTGACCCCAACAGCTGAAAGAGACCAAAGCTAAAGTCCATGGTGGAAAGTCAGACTTTGATTTCCATTAGTATATAGGTCAACATGTGCTCTCCCTCTCCCTCTTTCTCCCTCCCTCCCTCCTTTCTTCCCTCCTTCCTTCTCTCTCTCTCTCTCTCTCTCTCTCTCTCTCTCTCTCTCTCTCTCTCTCTC
>PVIC010016030.1:0-34422 GCA_004025085.1 Thryonomys swinderianus | reverse complement strand
TAATGCTGGGCGTGGTGGCTCACGCCTGTAATCCCAGCACTCGGGAGGCAGAGACAGGAGGATTGCTGAGTTCGCGGCGGCTTGCCTGGGCACCATAGTGAGCTCAGGGCCAGCCTGAACTACAAAGCAAGACCCTGTCTCCAAAAAAGCAAAAAAAAAAAAAAAAAAAAAGAATTAGAAAAATGATTTGAAGAGTACTTTTTACAGATTCCTTTTAGCTTACAGGGTGATCTTTAAAGACTAATTTCCTCTCAGTCTTTAACAATCCCTTACCAATCCCTGGTATAAACTATCAAGTTATATTTCTGAAAAAATCAATCAAAAATTATTTTCATTCATTTGAAACTTACTGAGTACTCATTTCCAAGATAATGTTAACATAGTGGCTTCCAGAAAATAATCTCCTTAGATTTCCTAATGCCACTGCTATCGTGGGGTGAGGTGTATGTCTTTGTTTTGAATCTAAGAACATATAGAGCTGCTTCAATCAAGACAGTGGAATTGACTCCATATGATTTGTGAAGCTGGATCACAAGGGGGCGTGTAGCTTCCAAATTTTTAACTAAAAACATGACTTTTGCAGTACTGAACCTCCATATCAAATAGAACAAGCCAGAAGCCACCACACTGTACAAAATGCCACATGGAGGAGCCCAGTCACGGCTTTCTCTTCATGTTACGCCATCCGGGCAACAGCTTCATGAGTGAAAAGCCTTCAGATGACTCCAGCCCCAGAATGAAGTCATGACAACCTTCGAGTTCTCTCAGATGAGGCCCCAGATAGCAGAGAATAGAAACGAACCATTCCTTTGATACTTTAAATTTCTGAGCTACAAAACTAATCATAATGAAATGATTCTTTTATGTTGTAATTAATTTTAGATTTGCTTGTGATGTAGCAATTGTAATGGAATAACTTCTAATTTTAAAAAAAGTAACAAAACAATTTGAAGTATTGTTTACGTTCAAACTCTCTTTAGTTTCCAACCTTACTTTGACAGCTGCTCCTTGTTGAAGCCCAGCCTTTTCCTTCGGAATCTAAGTATTTGTAAGGGCTCTTGTTAGGTAGAAAATTCTGCGTTTTCTTCATCCTCTTTCTGTTCTTTGGATCCAAGTCCTATGCTACTGTTCATGGACTACCTTCTCATTTAATTACTAATGGAATTTTTTTTTTTTTTTTTTTTTTTTTTTTTTTTTTTTTTTTTTTTTTTTTTTTTTTTTTTTTTTTTTTTTTTTTTTTTTTTTTTTTTTTTTTTTTTTTTTTTTTTTTTTTAGTTTTTTGAGACATGGTCTTGCTTTGTAGTTCAGGCCGGCCCTGAGCTCACTATGTAGCCCAGACAAACCTTGAACTCCCAGCAATCCTCTTGCCTCTGCCTCCGAGTGCTGGGATTATAGGCGTGAGCCACCACACCCGGCACTGTGGTATGTGGTATTGTTGCTGGTGGGCGTGAATCACCATGCCCATTATTGTTGTATGTGGTTACTGGGGATTGAACCAGGGCTTGTGCCTGCTAGGCACATGCCAGAACCACCGAGCTAAATCTTCAGCTCCATGGTTTATTTTTATAAAAAATTAATTACATACTGTAATTACCATAGAAGCTTTCCTTCATTCACTAAACAATCCACATTTGCCTTTGGAGAGAAACCATGGAAGAGAAAAAAAGTTGTATTTACAATATATGGCAGAGCCATGGAACAAAATCATGTTACTAACATTGACTTCATTGTTTACTACATTCTTCTAATGTAAATTTCCTTCAACTGGAGAGAAAGAGAGTGTTAGAAAATGCAGATGTTTTATGTCTACTCAAATATATAAAACGATTTTCAAGTGGCAAATCAAAAATATGTCTGGGAGCAACACAAAGAGTTGGCTAAATATATTTAATAAGCCAGTAATATAGAGAAATAGCCTGAAAATATCTGAAATGCGTGAGATTAGGCCTTTAACAAGAGTCCTTGATATCTGCAGATATCCTGCAGCTTTCTGAATTCCCATCATGTTTGTAATCATAATTGCTTCTCTATCACCCATCTGGGCTGTTATCAACAGCAGCTCATGACTTCCAGGGAAGAATAAACAGAGAGAGACAAGTAAATTCTCTGGAAGCTCTGATGCTGGCTTTGTGCAGATTTCTCCATAATAAGATAATGGAGTGGAGCACTAAAAAAGGGATTCAATGGATGCAAGTATCTTTAAATAGATTATGCTCCACAAGAAATCACTGGGTGCTAATGTTCCCTTGTTGGCTGTAAAATCACTGGGGGAGAAATTGCAATTACAGCAATCATGACATAGTTTAAGCCTAGGAACTTAGAAACAAAGAAAAAGTGGGGAAAGGGAAGCTTCTCAAAGACTGTCATTAAGAAGGAAGCACAATTATGAAGTCTATTCCTGGAGTTTTTGGGAGAGTTCATGTTTTCTCCAGAAGGGGCTCCACAGTATCGATGGGTTCCTAGGAGACACAGTACACTTTTCTGTTCCTGGATTTCAGGCGCTGGGTATGTTATTAATCAAAACAGTCCTTGTAGTCTCATTGCGTAGAGAATCTCCTGGGGCACTGTATACAGCTGCATTCAAAGAAAATGAACTGTTATAAATTTGATCATATTCATCCCTTGGGCTCATCTGATTACAAAATTGCCCAATGAGCTGTTGCAGTATTTTCAACTAATTAGTTAACCCTTGCATTGGGGATTTCTTCCCTTCCTTATTTTTTTCTTTACTTTCTGGCCTTTATAATATATATTTCCCTTCCTCTAACAGTTTGTCACAGTGCTTGCTCTTCTTCCTAAATATTCAAAATGTATCACTAAATTGTGCTCTTTCATGTATTACTTGTTTGTGTGAGGGAACTAAATGGTGTACTTTTCTGATATTTTATCTATTTTTGTATCTAAGATACTCAATGTGATTGAATTCAGGAATTCACTTGCATTTGACTGCTAAAGCTTCCCTGAACCATTAGGTAAAGATGCACAAGTCCTCCTGGACATTGTAGTGAAAAAAGGAGACAGACACATCATCAGTGAAAGGAACATATCCACAGTGCCATATACACTTCAGTTTTCCAAAAGTACATTTCTTGTCTCATTGCCAACTTCTACATAATATAATACAATAAAGCCCTATATATATATATATATATATATATATATATATATATATATATATATATATATATATATATATATATTCCATCAGATTCCTGGTATTACACATCAGCTATGCCCACAGTCTCAATATAGAGTCTGTAAAGAGAAAGTTAAGGTGAATGAGGCTATGATAGCGAGGGCTTGATCAGGCAGGACAGCATCTTTACAATATTTGGGAGAGACTCCAGAACTCTGTCCCCACCTGACCATACCGCACACTGGTCTTTTGCATATACAATAAAGGCCATGTCCAGACACAAGGAGGTGGTAGCACCTGGAAACCATGAAGACCCTCCCTAGAAATCAACTCTGATAGCACTTTGATCTTGCAGTTAGAGGCTATAGAACTATAGGAAAATAAATTGTAATCACTAAATAACTCATATTTTATTATAACAATTATGGAAGACTAAAACAGCAAGCATCTCCAAAATAATTTATTCCCCAGGAGAGTAGGGATGCTTTTCTTAACAAAAAGATATAGAAGATGAGCAATAGAAGAAAATATATAATTTTAAAGTAAGTACATGGAAATGAAGCAAGGGCTTAAATGATCTGTAAAAGTTATATTTTTGTCAGGATAATAAAAACAAAACCTGTATTACCTGCTTTAGTCAAGTCAATAATAAACCTAAAATGTTGCTTTGGTCTTTCATCATAGAGCTTTTCAGAATCCAGCATATTCCTCTGTTGTGTTGTATGTGCTTATAACCAACACTATGGTTTTCTTTTGTGTACTTTGAATGGGATGCTTCAATAAATACACTTTCTGTATATACTCACTATATATTCACTCTCTGTGTATATATGTATATATGTGTATATATGTATATATATACTATCATATGTCTGACATGTACATGTATATCACATATATGTCCATACATATGTATGCCATATACATATATGTGTGCATGTCTATGTATCACATAGAAATGAGTGACTACCATCAAAATCAGGGTACAGAGTAGTTTTGTCATCCTAAGCTGTTTTCATTATTCTGAATGTGTCTTATAACTATTGTCAAGAACCAGCAGTTGCCTCTCCTGATGGTTTTCTTGTGTTCATTTAATTTACCTTTTTGAGCCTCATAAACTTCTGGCCACCAACTATCTCTGTATCATAACACCAATATCAAAGAAATCTTAATCATGTTAATTATGAAGAAAGGGTAAAAGAAATTTATATTTTTGATAGAAAAATATTTTATTTTTAAAAATAATTTTATAGAAAAATTTATGAAGATAAAGCATGCAGAAATCAGATTAAGTACATAATATATAACTTGGTTTTTAAATGTGAAATGCATTCACATTCATTCTATCATGTTTCATTTGAGCTCTAAATCATTTGAATTCTACCATGTTTAAAGTATATAAATTGTTTTCCAGTATTTTATTTTCTTGATTTGTAAAATAAAGATAAAATAGTTGCTAATGCAAATAATTTTTATGAATATTGTATAAGGTGATGGATACAAAGTATATAGTGCTATAAATGAAATATTGAAGCAAAAGGTAAGCTAAATTTTTCTTATTTCTGTTATTCATTTAAAAATAAAGAAAAAATTCATTTTGCCCAAGTAACCCTCAGTATTAACGTTGGCATCTTATATGGCAAATTTATGGAGCTCTGGACATGTTTTTATAGTCTGTGTTGTATAGTAGATTATATAAATATGCCTCCTGTTTAGTTTGAGCAAATAATCGTTCTGTGTGTCTGCAGAGAACCTCTCCACAAATCAGATATGTAGAGCATACCTAGTTCAGTGGGGTTCTACCTTCTGGCTATTGTCTTACTGTAAAGATTAGAATCATCAAGAAGAAATTCAGCCATGACTTAATATGTTAACAACAAGGTAATACAAGATGTTCCTGTTTAATTATCTTTTCTTTAGTAAAATTCAGCTATCTGTAACAAATTATCACATAAGAACTTTAATTTCCTAATACACTTTTTGTTCTCTTATCTCATGCAATTGTATAAAACATGCAACATTGGGATGTTAGGATATACTGATTTATTTCTTATATGACAGTATCCATTCAATACTTTTTTTTTTACTGTTTTTGCACTTGATCTTAGCCAAAAGGCCGAGAAGCGATTTTTTTACTGTTTTTGTTTTCAGCCACAAATTCTCTTGCCCAAATAGTTTAGTTGAGAGCCTCTTAAATAAACCATATCAGGGCTTTGTTTATTTTTGTTGTTGAATACGCATTAATGCTCTTATAATTCCAGCTTTGCAAAGAAATGAGGCTCTTAATCAAATTCACCTAAAATAGCTCTCCTTTAGACTACCTTTTTGGCAAAAGCAAAGAAGTAATCCATTGAAAAGGAATCCATTAGAATCATCATGCCTAGGAAATAACATGTATATGGCTAATTATATTGATGTCTCTTGGTAATATCTTTATTTTTTGACTTGAAAACACAGAAAATTGCTCAGTGTTCCTTATTCTCCTCCTTTACCCAATAAACCTGGAAGAGTTATTTCAAGCTGACTTTTGTGTACTGTGGGTGCCCAGCTTCTATGGGAAGGAGGCGAGAAGGCGGGTGCAATCTTTTCCCTAATATAGAGACTGAACCTTATCAATCTGTCTGCCTGCCTGCCTATCTATCTGTCTGTCTGTCTGTCTGTCTGTCTGTCTGTCTGTCTGTCGGTCTGTCTGTCTGTCTATCTTTCTATCTATCTATATCTATCTATCATCTATCTATCTATCTATCTATCTATCTATCTATCTATCTATCTATCTATCTAACCTATCTATCTCTGTCTCTCCCTCTCTCTCTCTATCTATAGACCTATCAGACAGTGTCTAAATAAGCTATGAAATTGCCCTGGTTAGACTAGAACCTGTTCTGTTCCTGCCTCAGATTCCCACAGTGCTGGGATTACATGCATGAGCTACCACCTGGGCCAGTCACCTACTAATCTTGGAGGAGGACAGATTGTGATACCTTATGTTTGGTCTGGGTCTGAAATTTTGCATTTCTAGCCTGCTCCTGGGAAATATGCATATTGCTGCCCAGGAGTCACAGTTTGCACATGTAATCTTCCTAAACGGATGCCCTTTTCTCCTTTATATACTATCGACAATTCTCTGTAACATCTTGTACTTCTAATATTAGAATTAAGGCTATTTGGTAGTGAGCAATATATTTATTATTGGATAATATTGATTTGTTTTATTCAATGTGTACAATCTTAAAAATTCTTGTTTTGCTTTGCTAGTTACAGTAGACATAGGGAAAGAAGGTGGCATAAAATCCAAGGCTATCTTTGTTCCAGAACAGTACCACAGCTTGTTTTGAACAAAAATCTCCTAATTGATTATGAGCAGGGGTTGCACATCACAAGATACCACGTGACTTCTCTGAGTCAGGTGTAAAGAGTTTGGCATCTCTCTGTTTTGCCACTGGGCAGATTCTGGCACCACTGCAACATCAAGAGGTCACAGTTATTAAAGGAGGGAGAAGATACCATACCTGGTGATGAGAAAGCACAAAATTTCTAGTGTACACGGTGTTTGTTACTTGAAATACAGAACTTCTTAATTTTTTCTCTACAGCAAAATATTTCATTAGCTTGGGGCCGGAGGGTTAGCTCAGTGGTTCCGGCGCCTGCCTTGCAAGCGCAAGGACCTGAGTTCAATCCCCGGTAACCACATATAATGCTGGGCGTGGTGGCTCACACCTGTAATCCCAGCACTCGGGAGGCAGAGACAGGAGGATTGCTGAGTTCGCGGCGGCTTGCCTGGGCACCATAGTGAGCTCAGGGCCAGCCTGAACTACAAAGCAAGACCCTGTCTCCAAAAAGCAAAAACAAAACAAAACAAAAAAAAAATTTCATTAGCTTTCAATAGCTTGGTGATTCAATTAAGAACCTGGTGTGAGGAATAGTGTACACCTATTCCTGGGTGCATTTCTATGTGTTGTGGCTAATAGCCAATTGGAGCGGGTCAACTATGCTTCATCCTTTCAAAAACCTTAGATCTGGGAGTGCTTGTCTTCCTGTTAATGGGAAAGGATAGTTGTAACAAAAGCAAAATAGGCATGAAGTTTAAAAAAGGCAAGGGAGAAAACTTCTCTAACTGCTGATAAAAACAAAACAAGCAATAAATACTGAAAGCATCTGAAGCTATTTCTATTGGGAACGTTTTTTACTTTTCTGTTACAATTTCATTTTGTATTGTTTTTCCAGAATGGCTTGTTATTTGTGGGCAATTGTCTGGAAACAATAGGAAATTATTTTCAAATCGTAGAAATCAATATGCCACACAAATTTTTTTTTGCATTAGGCAGTGTTTTATATGCATTTTGAAAAATAGATTTATTGAAAAGGATCTAAACTCCAAAAGAATTTAAATCATTGAAACATTTTAGATAAGAACTGAGATTCATGCATTTGTAAGCAGAAAGACTTGTTAACAACAGGCTTTGTTTAGCCTGCACTTACTGCATAAATCACGTCCCAGTGGAATTTATAGGAAGCTAATGCTCTACTCTTCTCTACAGGAATATTTTGAAGAAAACAAAATACACATTTCAAAAACCGCTAAGACAAAGGAAGATACAATGTTGTTATTTGTGGGAACCACATCCTAATGTGCTTTGGATGCTGAATGTACCTTTAGTTAGTAAAAAATACAGTGTACATCTTGCTTGAGATTATTCATGAAGTTATTTGAGGAAGAATATATTTGCCTCCGGTGTGGCCATAGGCCTTGGGCTCTTACATTTTAAAGATGCAGGGTAAAAAAAAAAAAACAGAATAAAAAAACAAGCAAAACTGAAATGGACAAATACTGACAATAATTAATATAATCAATATAAATACACTAAATTTTAAAAAGAATTTCTAAAAAGAATTAGTATCATTCCCTTAAAAATGTCATTACAAAAATGTAGATAATGAAAATCTCTGATAGGACATAGTATTTGAGATCATCCAGCCTAATATCTATCAATTTGCAATTTGCAATTTGTTGCATTCTTAGGTGAAAGGTCATTGCTTTCTCTTTGCCAATTAATTATTTTTATTTATGTTTTCAAATAGAGTATAGCTAATTTCAAGTTGGTTAAAATTTCATCAGGAAATAGTTCTAGAATAACAACACGTCAGAAATTTTTCTCTCAGAAATAGGCACAAGGGTATTATGATTGTTTTATTTTATTTTATTTATTTTTTATTTTATTCTTTCCTATACAAGAGAATGAATTCAGGACTTTACACTTACAAGGCAGGCACAGTGACACGAAGCTAAATCCCTGGTCCAATTTTTGATTGTTTTAGAACTAAGGCTGTGGGTATATAGAGAAATAGAACTCAGCACAATTTATTGTATAATTTTCAAGTTTACTTAGGATACATGTAATTAGGTTTCTAACTTTTTTCTTTTTAATATAGCTTCCTTCATGATACTATGTATTTTAAATTAACAAGGGCCTACAATTTTCCCGTAAAAGGAAGGTACATACAAAAATAGACTAGCACTTTACATGTAGTCATATGTGTCACCTGGCTAGTGAAGCTCAAGCTCAGACTTACTTGGAAGATACTGTTCTAGATAACCATGCACTTTCATTGCACTCTGAAATGTTAACACTAAATTATATTCTTAGTTGCTAAAACATTTGTCCTTTAAAAATTCTTCTTCTGCAGAAGATGCAAGCATTCTCAAGAAGGAATAGAGGCTGAGACGTGGCAATTTTTTTCACTGATAAATATATTTTATGCATATTTAATTAGTCATTGTTTGAGATATCTGAGGCAATAATTATGCAATAACATTTGGTTCTTATAAAATATATCCCTTGGGATCTAGTAAAATATGATGCTATTTAAAGTATATTAAATATATTCATCTTCCTAGAATAGAAAACTATATTGTAAAATCCAACTTAAAGCAGAAGCCAGTTAAAGAAATTAGTCTTTAAAATAAAAGTTGACTTTGCATTCTTATTTTGAAAAATGACTAGAAATAAAACTTGGGAAAAGAAAATAAACCCTGACATTCTTTTATAATTATTCTACACTAGGGAAATAAATAAATAATATTAAATATTTTAAATAAATCATGATAGTTGCAGTGCTCCTTAAAACAATAGCTCATGTGGCTCTATTTTCTGAAATTTAGAAAATCAATATACTGTTAAATAAAGCAAGATAGTTCTGTAACTTATTTAGCTGGAGATAGCATTTAGTACAGTTCTAAAACTTCATTGGTATATAATAGTTATATCCTAATGAATGAATGACTAAAGTGGCTACTGAGTTTATTAGTTTTTCACGTGTTTGATAGTGTTTCTGTGCATATATAATATTTAAATGACCTCAGATTTAAAGTTGATTTTCAAAGTTTAAAGATTTCTGATGGGTATATAGATATAGCTTTTTTTTTTTTGATACTGGGGATTGAACCCAGGCCCTGGTGCTTCCAAGGTAGGGGCAGTACCACTTGACCTAAATCTCTGGCCCTCATGTACATATACCTTCTTATAAGGAATTGAGTGTACACATTTTAAGAGTAGAATTAGCACAGTAAAGAAGTAACTTATCTATTTCAGAGATGAAGTTTTCAGTTGGCAATATATCTCATAGGGCAGAACATTTTATACTATATTCAGTAACGTATATAAGAAAATATATACACCGTGTACTTGAAAATTTAGATTTAACTTGGAAACTGAGGTCTTATAATTTCCATATCAAAAAGAGACAAAGGAAGCAATCGCTACAAAAGAGATAATTCTCCTATTGGGTAGCATGAGAAGGGTGTGATTGTCTGATTGCCAAGAGAAATATTACTTATAAGCTCTCCCCCTTTCTCTTCCCATCTCTGTCTCTTTTTCTTCCTTCCTTCCTTCCTTCCTTCCTTCCTTCCTTCCTTCCTTCCTTCCTTCCTTCCTTCCTTCCTTCCTTCCTTCCTTCCTTCCTCCCTCCCTCCCTCCCTCCCTCCCCCCCCTCTCTCTCTCTAGTGGTACTTCCATTCATGAACTTAAATCTTTCCATGATTCTTGCTGGAAACTGAACATGGTGAGAACTGAATCAAATTCAATGTTGAGTGCATGAGGAAAATTGATTTGATTCTTATCCAATTCTGCTTGTGACTACAATTGTGGCAAGAATTAAGCTCAGGACATGAGGATAGAAGTCCTAGGACAGATTAGTTTGCTAAAAGTAATAGTAATATAAGTCATCATTTTATGTGTTTTATGAGCAACAGATTTTTAATGCAAAGTAATAGATTATTTTTCACTAAAAAAAACATTAAGTTTTACCTTGGGCAAGAGTTAACTTTGCCAAACAATTTTTTTTTTTTTCCTTTTGAGACAGGGTCTCACCTTGCAGTTCAGGCTGGCCCTGCACTATGTAGCCCAGGCAAGCAAGCCTCGAACTCAGCAATCCTCCTGCTTCTGCCTCCCAAGTACTGGGATTACAGGCATGAGCCACCACACTGGGCACTGCGGTATGTGGTACTGATTGTGGGTGGGCATGAGTCACCATATGTTGTATATACCAATTAAGTATTTTGCACTGTGATAAATGTTAAATCCAGCCAAATATGTTACTGTACTATCTCACTTTATTAACAGTATATTGGTTTTCTAAATTTCAGAAAGTAGAACCAAATAAGCTATTTTGTTAAGAAGCACTGCGACTATACCACTATTGTAGATATGTAAGGGCAGATAGAATTGACTGAGTCTTAGCAGGCAATTTTGGAATCAACTTCAATGGGAACACTCCCATTGCTGCCATCGGAAATTCAGTCTCTTCAGAGATGCCTAAGGGAGGGCCCCAGCAGGGCTTTCAAATTGGCTTTCCTGCTGTTCCATCATTTCCCTGTCTCTTGCTCCTGCCCCTGCTCCACCTCCTTCACCTCCAGCTGTGGGCCCTGGTCCTGCTCCTTCAGGGACCGGGGGTCAAACCTGGGACCTTGAGCTTGCTAGGCAGGGGCCAGAACAACTCAGCTGAATTTCTGGTCCCTTGGCAAACATTTTTTTTTTTTTTAAAGACAGGGTCTTTGTAGCTAGAATATACCTTGTGAAAACCTTACTATGAACAGGGAACGTGAAGACAGCTTGTCATGGCTCAGTGAGTGCTTATAGAGCAATCAGACACTTTTGATGCACAGACCTCTGATGTGTAATAATAAATAAGTCAGATGGGAGAAAATTGAACTAGAAACTATACATAACTTTTACATAGCTGTTCTATGTGTCAATAATACATTTCACATCAATATTTTATTTCAAATATTATTTGGTTTGTTTTGTTTGTAAAGATTTGGAATCAGCAGATTTTTCAATAAAGAACAAAATTAGATACTCCATAGATCAGGTTTTGTAGATCAAAAAAGGAAAGTTGAGTGTATTATGTAGATACATACAGTACAAGGGAGAATTTCTTTTACAATATTACAGAGGAAATTGAACATAATATTTGGGAGCAATTAGGAAATTATTTTAATGAGATTTCATTGACTCGGAATTTAAAGACATTCTCTTTGAATTATTACAGCTCATCTGTTGATGCTGATGGAAGTGAGATTTTACAGTTTATTTCTTAAAATAATTTTTTCAGGTATAGAACTGACACATACTGTTATCAATGTACTAGCATATATTTTAATTGCAGATATTTATCCTATAGATGACATTGGTAAAATTTGATATTTTCTTGTTATTTATTATGTTATCTATTGTAATTATTTATAACTTTAAAATGAGAAGACAGTGTTTTAATTGAAAAATCATTTAGGAAACAGAGATGTCCTTTGTCTTTACAATGAGGTGAAAAAAAAGATATAAAGCTGTGGCTTGTTCTTAGAAATCATATATGCTCAAAGTGTCTGTGGGAAGAGAAAATTTATTTTAACATTTGATAGCACAAGAAATGAATATGTTTACATTGTACTAATGACTCATCACACTGTCTGAATGATGTACGGCAGTATAAATTTTATAAATCCTGTTTTGCCTTGAAATTAGAGATTTAATTTATTACAAGATATTATCAAATTCACACGAGTTAATTTTTAAAGACATTCACTAGTTGAAAAGAAAGGCTTAAAATGTGATTTTCATATAGAAAAATTTTTATTTCATCCTTTGGTTAAAAAAAATTCAAAGAAGTATTACTCATTTTAACCTGTACAACTGTTTTATAGTACGATGAGTTGAAGATATTTAGCTTCAAAATTTAACCAAAAACAAGCAAACAAACAACAAGGAATATCTATGGAATGTTCACCAGAATGAATGAAGTTTACCAATAACAATGATACAGTAAAATGTTTTAAGCAAAATTTCAACCAATGAATAGCAAAATGGATCAATATGGTTGCTAAACACCTTGTATTTTCACAAGCTTTTAAAGTTTTTCAAATTAGTCTTTTTCACTCCATATGGATTTTTTCACTCCACGTCAGATGAAACACGTTTTACTCAATTCTGTTAGTTTGCTCCAAGTCAGTTTTCTCGACTTCTCTGAAACATTGTTACCTATACTTGTTCCAAGAATGCTATTCATAGATGATTCCGGTCACTTCATACTGAACACGGACACACGTAAACAGCTGAGCATTGGTCAGTTCATCTAGGAGAAGGAAATTATCTGTCTTGTCTGCAGTTGGCTACTGTTTCCACTCTTAATGCCTTTAAATCAAAGTACCGATTTTCAGAGGAAGAAATGTCTTTATAAGGTAAGTATGTAAAGTTCACCTATAGCTCTTTGGCAGGAAAGAAAAGGAAAAGAAGAAAAAAAGACAGGCTAGATCTGAAACACTGGCAATAGCTCCTGGACACTTGTACTAGATGAGAATGATTCTGGGAGATACATAATTCTGTATACAGTGGACTTCTGATAAAATAATTTAGAGCTGCACAAACACATAGAAGCTCTCCCATGTATGTAGTATGTATATATGACATGTAAAATAACAGGACAATGAAATAGTGCATACTAAATTTGTTGCAATTTTGTTTCTTTATGCTGTATTCTAGTTCAAGTAAACAACGATGCACGTGAAAATACAAACCAAAATGAAAGCTCTCTCAAAGAGAGTTTTAGAGCTGGGTCACACCAGCTAATTAAAGTCAAGTGCTAAAATTACTTTAAATTCAAGTCAAACATTAAATTACGCACACTTATTTAAATATGTTAGTTACATTCTACTTAGGAAGGTAATACTATTCAACATTCCTATCTTCTTAATTTTCTTGGTACATTTTGCTCTTTACTGTGTTCTCGAGATAATGAGTAGGTTATCTTTATGGTGGAAATAATATATAAAATGTGTATTTGTGAATAATTTTGCAAATCTATATTCAATGGCTACATATTTGTAGATTAAACTTGGGTATAGTGTGTAATTGTGTCCAGGAGGTGGTATTAGTGTAGTCTCTGAGAGGGCCTGAATCTAAGCAGACCAGCCTCCCGCTTCCGCGCTCAGGCTCCCACAGGGGTTTCCGGAGTGGAGGCCGGTCGCCCCCGGGGAGGGTGCAGAGTGAGGGGCGCGGGGAAGTGCGATCCTGACAGCCTCTGCCTCACCAGCAGCGAGCTCCTCACCCCGGCTTTGCGGACCCTGGAGAGGGAGAGGGCGAGTCAGGAAGCATCGTGGCCCCCGGTCAAACTTTTCCTTCCGTTTTGGGCCCTGTCCCTTTTCCCGGGCACAGCCCCTTTCCAAACGAACGTCTGGAATTTGCCCCGACAGGGGACACCGCGACTGCGGAGGGTGGGCGCGGGTCTAGCCGGACTCGGGGCCGCTCTCCCCTTCTCCCTCTCAGCGGACTGCGCTCGCTCCGCCCCCCCCCCCCCCCCCAGGGCTCAGCGCTCTCTCCCGAGGGCTCGCGTGGGGACTCCGGCTACACCCGCGCTGTGGCTTCCCCTCCAGTCTCCTCTCTGTCCTTGTTCCTTCCTCTTTGCTGGACTTCCGCGCTTTTGCCTTTAGTTTCTCAGCAGAACAGCCTGTCTCGTCTGTTTCCAAACATCTTTTCAGTCTCCCTTCAAAGAACTCTCCTGAAGAAGCAGCCTGTACTGTGCTTTCCGAGCATTACAATGACTGGCCTATACCCCATTAAATTAGTTCAAAATGTCTTTGATGTTAATATCTGGGTTCAGGATCATAGGCATCTTTTATGGGGAAGAGAGGGAAAAGCAGTGTATCATCCCCTGGATAATAATTTTAATCAAAGAAGAAAGAAACTTAAAAATATTTTATTTGACTTGTTCCTTTTTTTTTCTATGATCTTCCAAAAAGTTTGTGAAATCTTGATCACCTACAAGGATCTTTACCACAATATTCTTTACAAAATAATAGGCGAAGTCAATTTAGCCAGCAAGAGCCTGGTTAATTAAATTTGGATACACCTATCTTCCTAGACATGAGCAGTCCTCAAAAAGGTTGAATAATCACTTAAAATGAAAGAGACAAGAAAGAGAAAACCACAATAATAAAAAAAAAACAACTGTACTTGCCCAACTATTTATGAAAGAAAAATTTAAGACATATTGGTACAATCTTTGTTTATGTGGCCAAAGTATCATAGATTGAAAAATGAAAACAATAAGAAAAACTGTCAATAAAATATGAATAAACTATTCTCAAAAGAAATATTAACATCAAAGAGAGAAAAAATTACTCCATAAGAGATTAAATTAGATATCTGTGTAGATCAATTGGAAATTAAAAACCATTATATTAATGTTGGCACTACTACGAAACACTACTGTGTAAAAAGGTAAGAATGCTTTATCAAGTGAAATTTACTCACAAAATACCTACTTAATATTTGTTGTCTGCCAGATACTAAGAAACATGGTTTCTAGGCGCAAGGTAATGGGACAAGTTTTTTTTTTTTTTTTTTAAGTTCTGTAAAAATTATTTCCATGTAGGTTTTTCCAACTGGACAAAACGCACCTCATTCCACTGACTTGGGCCACAGTCCTGTTCTGAGTGGTGCCATGTGGGCAGACATGAGAATATGACAATTAACTCTGAGGGTCTAAAAAGGTCCTGCGAGGGCCAGGCACGTAGCTTACTGGGAGAGCACTTTCCCAGCAGGTCTGGGATCCTGGGTTCAATTTCCAGCAACTTTCCCCTCCTCGCAAAAAAGTGTGCAGGGCTCTGTTTTATCTACTGTGCTGCAGTGTCCTTCACAGAAGGAGCATGCTGCCTATCTACTGTTCCACGTCTCAGCTCAGCCCCCGACTGTAAACAGAAATGCCCAGGGGAACAGATGCAGAGAAGGTCAGAAGAAAGAGCCAGAATCAACAGGGCTGCGGTTGAATACGAGTCCTTAGAATGAGCCCCTCAGTGTTGGCTTGCCAGGCATCATTACTGTAAGCAAACCCAGGAACACACGCAACGGGAAGAGTTAGCCCACCCAAAGGCCCTGGCAATCTCCACTCCTTTTCATCACACTGGCTATCGTAAATGAAATAACAAATATCATCTAGGCCTTTGTCTACACGGAGATGTAGGATGGCTATGTGAATTCAACAATAATCACGTAATTACATAATACACACGCATAATTGCTAGCTCAGAAAATTAGAAAATCATAGAGTATGAAGAAAGAGAAGCGAGAGGAATTGGTTTTGATTGACATCAGTTTTAATTGGAAAATAGACAGAAGATGATGGGGAAAAAGCAACTACGGACAGAAGAAAAGAGGGATCAAAAGAGATGAGCAAGTCAGGGTGCTGGAGAGATAGTCGGAAAGGGAAGACAGCCTGTGGAGTAGGAGGGGCGCCAGGACCCGCGGGGCGCAGCGCATTGCAGTGAGGATTTCAGGTTTTAGGAGAAGCACAAGCAAGGCCATGAGCTGAGTATTCCTTTCATACTGCGATTTATTTCTACAAACCTATTAGTGCCGTGGAGTAAATTCTGCCTGATACCTATCCATAAGTGGACTTTCAGTTTTGAAGTCTCAAACTGTGAGACTGAAAATCCCTTAACCACAGTTATGAGTCTATGAAGGCATCAGTTGAAACATCATGAAAAAAAGAAACACTATTTTTCAAAGAACAAAGAAATTTCTTCAAAAAATTTATTTGCAAATAAATCACATTTATGAAATATATTTGAAATATTAAAATACTTATCCCAATTTTTATTAAATGACTGCTTAACTAGAACAGGGAAACTAATCGAGAGAAAGTTCTTTTAGAAGGGAAATATTTTCTTTTTGAAAGTAGAAGAGTGTTCTTAAATCACAAGAAAAATACTATGAATTATTGTACCATCTAAAACTAAAGTGGAAGTGATATGTTGGATTGATGAGGGAGACCGAGGAGAGGTAAGGACAAAGCTGAAGGTGAACTATTAGAGACGAGGAAGAAAACTTGGTCAGAGGGGCAAAAGACAAGGGAGGCTGGGGGGGATATGAAATGATTGAGGTGTGTTATGTACATTTATAAATTTGCCAAAATAAACCCATTAACCTGTAAGACTAACATGTTCTCATTAAAATAGAAGCCTACTGGGCTGTTTTAGTAGACTAGTTAAGGAGAAGACTCCCCACTGAGCAGAGAAGAATGCGGTGTTCATAGGCCAGTGAAAGGAACACCAGGCTTGCTCTCCCTCGTCTTTCCCTCATTTCTCCAGTCTGGGGCTTCTGGCCTGGGGACCGGCTTTCGGCCCTCACCAGACACTGAGCTCTCACTATCTGCACACCAGTATTACCTTCTTCCTGAGGGTATTATCTTCTGCACACCAGTATTACCATCTTCTTCCTGAGGGTACAGAAACCTGAAGATCCTATGTCTAATGTCCAATCTAGAATACCAGGAACATAAGGATGTTTGTTGTGATGTTCATATTAAACTCTTACGCACACATTTTTTTGTGTGTGTGAAGTTCCTAGATTCTATTTTTTTGGGGGGATATTAAATTCTCAGAGTTACTCTTTATCATCAACCCACTATCATGAGTTTCTCTCAAGGCAAATAAACTGACATTAATACTTTCCAGTGATTATTCCCAATTTTACTGAGAACTTTCGGTTTATATTTTATAGGTATCCATCTCTTCTCATGCATGGCTGGTCATTTCAATTTCTTTGAAATGATTCTTCTTTATCTATTTTTTTCTTTTACTTGTGATAAATTCATTCTAAATTGTATACTTCATGAAAATGAATTTTCTTTGCTTGATGCAGTTGGGGAAGGACATAAAACTTTTTTTTTTCCAGGAGTTTTCTTTCTACTTTCTGATTGCTATAGAACTTTTATCTTTGATCTCTAAAAGTAATGATCATTACAATAGTTGCCATTCTAATTGCTGGGACTAAGAACACAACTCCCTTAATACTTAAAGGAGGAGAGGTTCTCTGGACTGATGGCTTTGGTCTACAGTCTGCAGGTTCAAAGGCAGGTACTTCATAGTTCAAGCGTGTGGTGGAGAAGAGTTGCTTGTTCATGCTGATAGTGTTGTAGAGCAGGGGAAAAGCTTCAGGGTGCAAGAGACTAGAGATCATGGTTAGTACCTAGGCCTGTAGATGTCTCCTAATCTAATCAAGTTAACACAATTAAGTTCAATCATGACAATTATTTTATCTCCTTCACTTAGTGCAGGATACATTTGGTTTCTCTTCAAGAGAAGTGCATCAGTTTCTATGACTGTTATAACAAATCAGCACAGTTAGTCACTTAAAGTGGCACACATTTATGATCTCATAGGCTGGGTTATGTTAGGTCTGAAAGCAGTATCACTGGGGTAGGATCAAAAACCCAATGAGTTTCATTTTCTCTGCAGATCCCAGTTCAGAATCCAGTTTTTCGTTTCCACAGCTCTTAGCAAGCACTCAATACAGGGGAGCAAGGCCTAGCTCTCAGCCTGAAGCACGAGTTTGTGTTCTCTAAAATCGAAGAATGAATTTTATGAACTATGGAGGTTAGAGTAGGAAAATATTATTGAGAAAGAAAGTTGCTTCTTCTGAGATATAGAAGAGGGGAACTGGAAAGGTGGGTAACCCATCCACCTCACTTTTCAGAGGGCTTTTATGGAGCAAAGTCATGAGGTGAGGTGGGTTGAGGTGGGGGCTACCAATAAGACTTAAAAGAAATGGGGAAACCATAATTAGTCAGCAGGATTACAACAATTATAGTTGCTTAAGCAATACTGATCAAATGGAGCAAAGTGAGGAATCAAGTCACATAGCAGGTGTACAAAGATTTTCAGTCAGAAGACTTTTCCAGCTGGGTTAAAATCCTGACCCCCTGGGGGGAGGGGTTGAAATCACTGTGTTCCTCGGGAAGGGTGGATCAAGATCTTGACTGTCCCAGGAGGAGTGAGAGGCCTATCAGTCACTGCTATCTGGAAGGGTTAGATTTTTCCTTGTATGATGCCAACCTTTGGTGAAGGTCTCCTTTCTTGCAAGCTTTTTGAGGGGCGGTCCTAATCTATCTACCTACCACATGTCTAACTAGCTTCTTTTACCTGCAATAAATTCAGTTCATAGCTACATCACTTCAAACTGTTTCCATATCATTTCCTGCCCTGCCTGACTCTTCTGCCTCCCTCCTCCAAGAATTCATGTGTTTACTTTCAGCCAACAAATAATCTAGTACATTTTTGCCCACCCACAAGGCTTTAAATTAATCATATCTACAAATTTCTTTTGCCATGAATTATGTTTCCATGTTATGAGGTTCAGGACATGGTGAACCATTATTTAGCCACCACAGTCTTAATCAACATATCAATCTGTTTCTTTACAACTCCTAAGGGATTTCTAAGTTCTGATCCACTTGTTTTATGAGATTGCAAGTTTCCACTATCCGTGTTGTCTTCTTTCAGAAGAGTGGTCCTAGACTGTTCAACTTTAGGAAGTGTTAACTAAAATTATGGCTTTCTCTTTGAGTTCTGTACACTTTAGAGTTTTGTAACTCTATATGTCACTTAATGCTCACTTATTTTTTCATCCTCCTTGTGAAAGGAGTTTTATGCTTTCCACTAGCCTGGCATTTTCTTTAAAAATATTTTTTAATGTTTTCTGAAGTTATGCTTCATTTTGCTGAGAAACATAATAATGGTGGTTTTACTTGTAGATACTTGAAATTTGCAGTTTTGGGATACACCATTTAAACATTGAGCTTTTCTTGTTGTGTTTGTCCCTATTTCAACATGTTCTAAGTGTTCATATTTCACTTGCTTAAATCCTTTTCTAAGCCTCTATCTTTAATTCAAATCAAGAGTTGGAGATTTAGAAGATGTAATTAGTGGTTTCCAGTTTTAGTATTTCTGTTAAACTATTCTCAATCTGGTTTTCATGAGAGGTGATTTAATTCCTAGAAATTTCTCTTTATGAGGCTAAGCCCCTCAAAGACGTGTTTTCCTTCCTTCAGAAGATCAAGTGTTCCAATGGTCAGTTCACTGTACTTAACTGCTTAACGTAGGGCTTACTTTTATTTATTTACTTGTTTGTTTTTTGTTTATTTGTTTTTGTTTTGAGACATGGTCTCACTATGTAGCCCAGTCTGGCCTCAAACTTGTTGCGATCATCACGTCTCAACTTCTGGAATGATGGGATTGGAGGCATGAAGCACCACACCCAGCCAGTAGGGCTTAATTTTTTTAATATGACATTAATTAAAACCTCATAATCTTCTACAGTAATCCATTGGCATCTGTACCTATTCTACATCCCTGTGAGTGCCACTCACTTGCCCCAGTATCTTCTGTACAATTCAGCATTATGCCATCAGCTCACCTATCATGGCACCAGAGGTCACAGCTGAACTCTATCACATTGCCTGGCTGATGTGGCTGGAAATATACCAGATTCTGACAGCCAGGGCAGGCGTTAGTGGACATAGCCAAGAAGGGACAGAAAAGTAGAAGAGAACTTCCTGACCTTCCTTAAATTTTGACCAACATAGGAAGTTCCAAATTATCTCTGGGAATAAGGACTGACATTTAGAAATCCATAATAACAGACCTAGGGATCTGGCCACCCCTCACTGCTGATGCTCCAAGGATGCTGGGAATCTATACATTCTGCCAACTGTAGCCCTCTGAGGTTTTCTGGCTGATAGCCCCACGTCGATAAAACTTACAGGCTTTCAACCCTACTCAATATCTCATTTCTCTTAAATGAATTTTCATTCTGTGATCCTTCTAAATTGCTAGATTTGGCAAATAAAAATACAGGTGGTCAATTAAATTTGAATCTCCTAGTGAATCATCTTTTAATATAAAAGTGCCCCATCCGTTATCTGTGGTACATTTAAAAACACTTGTTATCTGTAATCCAAGTGAAACTGGATATCACATATTTAGCTAGCCATCCTATTTCTTGGAGGCAGCATTTCCCCTACTAAAATAGCATAAATTCATTGTGTGTGTGTTAGCTACTCTTAGATGTATGATGTGGAGAAGTTTATGCAGAAAATGTTTCTAACAAACAGTTCACAAGGGCTGAATCATATCCTCTAAAGCTGACTCAAACATTTCCCAGCCACGTGCTCAGTGGTACTTAATAGAAGTTACAGAAAGAGGTGAAGGGTTTTTTTCCTAGCCTCTGACTTCTCAGCCCTATGGTGGGGTAGTTATTAAACATTAACATGTACATGACTTATTATAACCTATTTTCTTTAGGTATAAATTTTACTATTATGGAAGTAGTTACTTAATTCTATTTTCTCCTCTTAGGAATAAAGGTGAATGGGAAATACCATGTCCTTCAGCTGTTATGCTCAACTTCTTGAGTCCCAGAGTGCCCAAGATGCACAATGAATCTCTGAAATCATGGAACAGCAAAAAGTGTTTTCTGTACCATAAAATAGAAAAACATATATTGAAATAAAAAATGCTGTTATAGATGATTCAAAAGTGCTCTAAGAACTCAGAAAATACAGCTAAGGGTTCTAACATGAATATTTCTCTTAACCATATTGGCTGATATATAACTGGCACATTGTAGATGTTGCCCTGGCATTGAAGAGGAGACTTTCAGACATTTTTGGGAAAAGTATAAAGAATAAAGGAACAATTTAATTACAAAATAACACAGTAAAGTCTCAAGCACAGTGAAAGAAAGAGCTTAAGGTAATGAAGTAGTGGGGGAAAATTCCTGGAGTATCCTCTGGGGGATGACTGAGCAGGTCCTGGATTGCCAGTCAGACTTACGAAGCTCTAAGGTGTAACAGTGCAGGGAGGAGAATGGAAATTTCAAGAAGCTCATGTGAGATTTCTGGAATCCTTACTATGGGGAAGATCGAATTTAAATATAGCTGAAATAAAAGATTTATTGCTAGGCAAGCCTAAAGGAATGACTCTGAATGCACAAGAG
This sequence comes from Thryonomys swinderianus, assembly GCA_004025085.1. Classification (NCBI taxonomy): domain Eukaryota; kingdom Metazoa; phylum Chordata; class Mammalia; order Rodentia; family Thryonomyidae; genus Thryonomys; species Thryonomys swinderianus. Next base: position 12,963 of record PVIC010016030.1, on the reverse strand, counting down.
GATCTTTTTCACCGTTCACCATGTTCTTTTGTTGCTACAGGCAGCCAGTCCTCTTGTGGTATAAGAACCATCAATGTGCCTGTGCCAGGAAAGATAGGTCCATCCAGACTGGAAAGCAGCCTGTCTCAAAGCACACTGACCAGGAAATCTCAGCTCTGAAGTCTTGCTGCCTTTCAATGAGGAAGAGCTTCAAACCCACCAACATTTTCTTAGCAACCCTAGGAGCAAATCTAACCTTTTGCTGAAATGGAACGATACTACAGTTAGCATAGGATTTTTATCACAATTGAAATGATAGAAAACTTTTAAAGTTTCAAAATCATTGACAGAATAGTTATATAAATCAACACAACTGGTAGGGAATTTTAAGACACCATAAAAATGTACTTAATCTACAATAGCATTACATAAACTTTGTTCTTGTTTCTTGGTGTGGTGTGGTATGCTGTGCAAGTCATTCCTTTTATCTCTCCAAGTTTCATGGGCCCAGAGGGCAATTGTAGGAGAGAGACTTCATACACAGGAAGTACGTACCTAGAAGTCAGAAAGCAATGGCCTTGCTAAAGAGCCTGGATATCTTTTTCCTGGGCGAATGTAGGCTTAGCTTGAACAAAACCACTTTGTTTAATTTGTTTACTCAGATTTGAAATCAGACGTGTGGGCTCAAATTTTCATTCTTTTGCATATTTATGAAAAATATGCAACTCTAAAACTCAGTGATAGGAGCAGTTAAAATGAATATACTGTGTTTCCTAAATTATTTAATGATTCTTGGGATTAAATAAGAGTTCATGTCAAGTCCTGAACATGATACCATGGGGCCAGTGCTCCCATATGTATAAGATTTTATCACTGTTTTCTTTATTATCCATTTACTAATTTAAAAACTATTTTCAAGTATGTTTTAAATTATGAGATCTATTAGATTCTGAGGATAAGATCAACAAATAGATTTGTCTAATGTATACATTTTTCTAATATTTGTCTAATATATGTATACATAGATAATATGATTTCCAAAATAGTGCTAAGATATGCATAGACATAAATAATTATAATATTGATCTTTAGCATGAGAAAAGCGAGGGGCAGAGAAAGTAATATTACATTCAAGACTGTACAGCTAATAAAAGAATCAAGATTTGATGGTAGCTGTTCCAGACTAGTTCTATCTTCCTAATGACTCACACAAAACCATCTGTTATCTTTGACACAATAAATAATGGTTAATTTCAGGGCTTCAAAGAGTATTGTATTTTAGATGACTTTGTAAAGAAGGGTATGTGTTTATCAAATGGGGAGTAGAGAGGAAAAAATGAGAGAATATATATCTGAATGAAAAATTAGCATTTTCATTTTCTGGGAAATGAGACAATTTCCAATTTCAATAGTAGTAAAATTAAATTAATATCAATTTTGTATTAATATATTTTAATGAAAAACCAAAATAATTACACTTTTTAAATCAGTTATACATGTATTCCTATACATTTATTAATGGCCTTATACAAAGGCAAACAATAAAGTCACAATAAAAGAAAAATTCATGATTTTTAAAAGAACAGGGAAAGATGAAAAACAAGTGCCTGCAAAATTAGAGTTTATTTTTCTCATTTGTTAACGAGGATAAAAATGGGCTGATCCTGAACTCACTATGTAGCCGAGGCCAGCCTCGAACTTGCAGCAATCCTGCTTCTGCATCCTGAGTGCTGGGATTATAGATGGGAGCAGCCACACGTGATATTGTGATCAAACTCGGAACCTTGGGTTTACCAAGCAGGTGCCAGAACCACTTATCTAAACCTCTGGACACCACAAGCCCATATTTTCCCTCTTCTTATTCTATGTTATTTATTACATCTTTTATTCTACTTGTTTAAGCCGAATTCTTTTCAGACTTTGTTTTACCATCATACACTTCTTTCCCAATGACTTCAGTTTAGTTTCCACCTATTTCTGAATAATTTGGAGGCAGACTAAGATAGAAACTTGACGTGGATGTTCATTGCAGGTCTTTCTTTTCTGGCTTAGGCTTTCTGGTTGTATGTTATGTCATGTATGGATTAGTGACCACTACGGCTTACTTGTGAGACTGAAATCAAGTACAGCACTTGAAGGGTCTCATATGCCTTGTAGAAGCAAGATATGCAAGTAATGCTAAATTCTTTATTTCCTTTTTCTTAATGAAGTATTTCTACTTTTACTATCTAACCCTTCCATATGTCCTTTTGGGAATCATTCTCTTATCTTGATATTTTGTTTGTAATCTTTTAAAAATGCTTCCTGTCATAATTTTATTGACATTCCAAACCTGAAGCTTCATTTTTTGAATATTCATCCCAATTATACAGCTGTGATTTATCAAAATTTGAATTGAAAATTAGACTTATTAAATGATTGAGCTTCATTATATGGATGAGAAACTGTCTCCCAGAAATAGTTATTTTTCTAGAAACAAAATTGTTAAACTCAGAACCTTTACGTTCTGACTTTTACATAACTTACCTGCCAGCTCTTACTCCCAGCTTCAGTTTCATTTTGAATCACCTGATGATCTTAAAAGAGTTTGATGCTTTCCTCAATCATGAAAGAGAATTTCCCTTGAATGACTTTGTTTTTCCCCTTTTGACTTGCATTTACAGATGCTCAGTAATTCAAACTTTCTCTGATTGCATGACTAATTGCAAAGAGCAAAGATTATACTCAAGTCTGAGTTTTGTTTTCACAAAGTCCTGAGACTTTACTTTCAAGACATCTGGTTCCAGATCACGAATTCCTGCTTGCCAGGCCTTTCCATGGTTTAGTCATTGTCCTCAGTGCTGAGGAAGTTTCTTTTCTGTATGCTACTTTACCCAACTGTTAATTTAAATTACACCAAAAGTACATGTAAATCCTTATTAAAGTATTTTAAGAAAATGATATGTAATCCATTGTTCTCTCTCTGTACACACACTTTTTTGTTTTTATTACGATCAATTAATGTATTGTATACCATGCCAAATTTTTTAAAGTCAAAGGGTTTCTTTCTTTCTTTCTTTCTTTCTTTCTTTCTTTCTTTCTTTCTTTCTTTCTTATTTATTTATTGCCAGGATTGCTTTGCAAATAATGTAAACACGGTGTTGGTGTGAGGTAAATGTTACCAGTGATTATTTAACTATCCATGCATATCTATATTGCATTCAGACATATTTTAATGTGAAACAATGATGAAGTTACCTCTGTACAGGCCATATCTGGTTACTAATAAAATAGCTACTTGTAGAGAGTAAATTGTCATATTTCATGACTAAAAGGTGATTATATTAATTATAAATAGAATAAACATGGTTAGCCTGCGATGGATAAACTGGTTTCAAGAGCTGAGGTGAGTAGGTGTGGAGAAAGCAGGACTGAAATATGGGGGGTCTGCTCATCTTTGAAGACATTTAAGGCAGAACATGAAGAGATCCTTTTGTGTATATTAGCAGAGAACAAGTTAGAATCAGTAAGTTAATAGTTTGTGTTAGGGAATGAGACTTCAGGATAACAAAACATAGAACTTCTGACAATTACAGATACCTAAAATGAAGCTGCCACAAGAGATTCTAAAATTATTTTATTTTTATACTGTTTTTATTTTTACACAACATAGAATAGGGAAAATATTTGTAAATAGTTTGTTAAAGTGACCATATCTTTCATTATTTTTAATTGGACATATCTCAGAGTGAAAGAGAGCACTACTAATAATTAGTTTGGGATCATAATAACCAACAGACAATTTTACCAAACTATTTCACTAAAGCAAATACTACTTCAATGATTTACTGAATCATGAAATCCACAATCATGATAATCATGTTGATGATAGTGATAGAAAATACATCAGTAACATTTTATAGGCCAGATAATGTTTGAAATTATTTACATATAGTGTAGGGAATATTTCTATCTATATTTTGCAGGAAAGAAAAACTAATCCAATTTCCTAAATTTATCCAAGGTTGTACCTCTGATAAGAGGCAAAATTGTCAATAATGAGTAAAATCAGAATTCCAATCTGGGGACCATCTGGTTCTAGAGCTTATAGACCCAATTACTATATTATTTCAATAGATACCATTTAAACACTTTATTTTAAAATAATTCTAGATTATAAGACATTACATAAATATACAGAAGGAACTTATATCCTTTTCTCCACTTCTCAATATAGTTTCTCTTCTCAACAGTTTCATCTTACCTAAGTAGAGAGAAATATCAAGGCCATATTGTTAATAGCCATACAGTGCATGTTTGTGTTGTGATCATTTTAGACTCATAATCACCACTACAATCAAAATACACAATAGTCAATCTCCACAAAGATTTCCCTCATAATTGCACCTTTGCAGTCACATCATTTTCTTCCTCTTGTTCATTCTTACCACTTGATACCTACTAAGTTTATTCTTTTCTTTTTTGTATTTTGCAAATGTTTTATGAACAGAATAGTTCACTAAGAGAACTTGCAAGATTGACTTTGTTCACTCAGTACAGTGCTGGAGATTTGCTTAATGAAAAACTTTAAATACATCTATTGCATCATTTTGTGTTCAAAATTCTATTTGTTTTACATAAATAATTTGTTAAGTATAATTTTATAAATAAGATAATGCAAAAACTATATGAGAATTAATGAATTTTTGGAAATGAACACATTAAGAATATTGCATGAAACTAAATATTTACATTGTGTTGACTGTATCAGAAATAGCTCTTTGGATTTATGATGATTATCTTCTAATGATTAGCTGTTTATTTTGCATAACATCTTAAATGATCTGGATTTTTGTCTATAAACAGAAAAATGATTTGATATGTTGCTGATGGGAAAGCATATAATTTAGCAATCAACATTCAAATTTATTTTAAATTACATTCCCAGACATAGAGAAATATTAAAAAGGAATTAAGGATTCTCTCCATTAGAATTTTAGAGCCACTTCATTAAATGATAGCTTCAAAATAAATAGGCAAGCAATTATATGTCTCCACTAATCACACTGGCTGGTAAAATTGTTTCTTCACTTCTCATCTCCAGTTAGTGCCACAAAATAATGTTATCTATAAGATAATGCACATGACTGAAGAACACAAGAAAGGCAAATAAGCAACTCTAATAGCCAATAACATTTACAGCTAGAACATTCTAATCTATAAATCAGCTGAAAAAATTCAATAGCTAGCAAGATGAACCACAGGTATTTTTGCTCCATTGTACTATTTACTTATTTATTTGTTTATTGATGGTACAAGAAAATGCTTGTACACTGTAAGGTTTCATGCACAAGTTTATAAAAATCAACTAATTCCCCTTCAGAAAAGAACTTGGGGAATTGTGTAATGTGCACAATGCTCTAGACCACAGCACAACAGAGTGAAAATAACTTTGCTGTTAGGAGATATTTGCATAAGAGAATAGAGCAAAACAAAGGAGATGTAAAAGTTTTAGTTGGTTGTCTCATATAACCCCACAAATGGAATTTGTTTTTTCTATATGAAGGCACTAAAATATGCTTATATATGAAACATATTTATAACTAAGAACAAGGGCAATTAAAATTTAAATATCTTAAAGGTATTATGGATACTCTCATTGTAATGTTCACAAAAGTCATTTTAATTTTTCAAAATAAAACTGAGCTATCTACCATTTATTTTTTTCTCCAAAAAATGGTTAAGGTCCCAGTTATGAATATGGCCATAATATGTATCTATAACGTACCATTTAACTTAATGGAAAAAAGGAAATATATATGAAAAAATAAGGCCAAGGTGAATACAAGATTTCTTTTGGTATTTGTATTTTAATCTAAACACAAAACCACCACCATTATAAATAACAATGAAAAATCAAGAATGCTTCCTGTGATCATAAACGAACCCATTCTCACCTTTGTAAATAGGCATTTGTGTGTGTGTATGTTTGGACTATGTTTGTTAAAGTATAATTTGTACAGCTAAAGGTGAGGGTTTTCCTTTTCTGTTGTACTGATGATTAGTGCAGTCTTTCACCTTGCTTTGTTAATAAGTATGAATCATTTTCATGTACAGTAAAATCATGTCTAGTCACTAATTTGCTACTCAACAAATATCTATCAAGCTATTTTATATATCAGATATATCTTTTAGAAAGATAAAGTTGTTACTATAGATGTATTGAGGAAGAATGACAGAATGCATTGGGAGATCCTAAGATTAGAATCAAAATTGGCCACCATAAAATTAAATCCAAATATCCTAGTGTAAAGGTAGAGAAAAGGAAGTTCAAAATTTTAGTATATGTGCTGCTGAAGTGAGCACACGAAGTTCAAAATTTTGTGGAAATTGGGTTATGTCTTGAAGTAACAACCTTTTAAATGTTTTGATACTGATTTTTGAGGGTTGTGGTGAAGAATAAGCAAATTGAAAGACCGACAGAAAGGGCTCAGCAAATATCTAGTAAGAAGTCTACTGTAGTGAAGATGAAATGAACATGGCAGAAAGGATATTTGAGCTAAAAGTCTCTCTTTCCTGTGTGGTTCTGACTTACCATTGCTTGGTGTTTCTTTAAAGATTTTACTCAGTATAGTTATGCTAACATTTCATGATATATTACCTATCTGCAAATTTTATTAAAAGCTGATATTTTATGTGCTGAGGATGTAGCACAGTGTCTCCATGCCTGCCTGGCAAATGTAAGGTCCTGAGTTTGATCTGTGGTATCAGAAAAAAAATCTGTTGTTTGATTGATTAATCTTAGAATTAATCATTTAATACCTGACATATTTTAAAGAGAAAATGTTCTATTTGGGGAAAATAAAAACTTTGGGGAAAATATTTTGAATTTGAAGGTAATATTTTCAGTTATGTAGGTAATATAGCGATATGCTCTACACCGTGGGACTCATGACAGAATGAGAAAATTTAATGTCTGATTTTTTGGTCTGAGTATAAATAGAGGAGAGAAATCAATGGGATATGAGCTGGAAGACTATTAATGGCATTAATAACAAACCTCATGAAATGATTACAATGGGACTTGATGATTTTGTATGTGCTGTCAGAGTTTTATATTTATCTAAACCTTTAGTAAGAGCAACTTTTTTGTTTTATTTTAGTAAGGTTAAATAACCAGGACCTCTTTGTACTTGGATTTTCTTGGAAATGTACTGACATCTCAGTGAGACAATTGCACCTCTGCAGAGCATGGAATTGGAATTTCAAGCCAATGTTGCTCCTAAGTGAAAAGGCAGGAAGCACTCCACTGCTACCTCCAGGGGATTTGGTGTGGAGGTTTAATGACCTAATGAGCACAGGCATCTGTATGTGCTGGTACATGTCAGAATGTCTGCAGAGAATTGTCTTTTCCCTTGAGCCGCTCACCTTGATCAGCTGCACTCTGACAGTCAGATGGGGATAAAATCTGACCACAGTAGGCGAGTTCAGGTATGCTTCCCTATGAAATATTCAAATGGATCTAAGAGATGATATTGCTCACTCCTCAACGTGTCACTGCAGCTCGTATGTCTGTATGACTAATAGTGTGGTCATGGCCTGATGACAGGACAAGAAGGAAGGACAAGTAGTAGAGCTGAGAGGACAAACTATATTCACCAGAGGAGTTACTATTATTTCAATTAAACACTTATATTTCTTATTGGAATTATTTCTTTCTTGGACAAGTAAAATTAGTTACTTTAAGACATCAGTGACTAAAGTTCTGGTAAGAAGAAATATTATTTGAATGGTTGATTAGGGCATTAATAAGAGAAGCCATCTCTATCATTTTCTACTATTTGGTTCTCAGAATCACTTACTCTGGTATTGGAAGAAACATGTTTTCATTGTTGAGAGGGTTGATAATAATGCTCAAGCTTCTTCTGCATCCTGTAGGACAGTACCACAAGCTCACAAGTGCTCTCCCAATTGGTCCCATAGCTGAGTCTTAATAGTCACCTGAAATCATATAATGTGAGCCACTCTGGATAGGGGATCCACATAAAGTTGGGAAGGACATTTGGTTCACTTATTTAGCAAAATAATGAACTTCTCAGACAGGAGCAACATTTTATGGTATTTCATAATCATGAATAAAGTAATGGATAATACTGATGGAAGAAGTGTGAGCAAAGCAGGCATATCCATATCCAGAGTAAGTTCATATCATAGTGGCACAGGGTATAAGGATTCCTATTAAATCATTATGTGACAGGGGCTGGCCAATTTGTTAAGGGATAGCCACTTTGGAAATTTGCTTTAAGTTTTGTTCTTGATTTACTGGAAATTTGTGATCATATAGGAATTGTTAAGGGAGGTATCATATTGAAGAGACTGGGCAGAACTATAAACAATTTTAACTATGAGTACTTTTTACCATGAACATAGAAGGCTGAGTCATTACACTTAAAGCTGATTCTGTTGTCTACATGACTTAAGATTTTCCCTAAAACTCCCTGTGCCCTATAAGTTTTGTTTCTTTTTGTGTACCATCAAACATTTTTCCTTCTTCACTAGCACCTACCTCTCTCTTTCCTTTGTACATTTTCTTCCTATTTCACAGTACCTATCATACATTTTAGAGCTGATTTACACCTTTACACCTTTCTCATACCAGAAACATGACATGATATTTACAAATCTGTGTCCCATTTATTTCACTTATGAGTATGTCCCCCAGGTACATCCATTTAAGTGCAAATGACTCAAATTTATCATTCTATATGGTCCAAAGAACAACACCTTCTTTATCCAGTCTTCTGTTGATGGGCATTTGAACAGTTTCCAAGATTTAGGTGTGAAAAACTGAGCTGCTATAAAATGGGTGTACATATATTGCTGTGATATGAATCTTTTAATTCTTTCATGTATATTCTTAGCAGGGGAAAGGGCAGGGTCAAATGGGACCACTAATCCTAGTTTTTTGAGGAATCTCCAGACTGATCTCCATAGTGGTTGTACCAGCCTATATTCCCACCAACACCGGAGAAGAGTTCCTTTCTCCCCACAGATCTTCCAGCATTTGTTGTTGCTTGATTTTGAGATAGCAGCCATTCTTTGGGGAATGAGATGGAATCTCAGTGTTGTTTTCATCTGCATCTCTCAAATGACCAGTGATGTTGAATATTTCTTCATGTTTCCTACCTGCCTTTACTTCTTCACCTGAAAAGTCACCTCCCCCAAGTTTAAAGACCTAATTCAAAATGGGCATCTGAAACAAACAAAAAAAAACATTATTTCCTAAATTGACAAAAATAATATGGATGAAATCCAGTACTCATCTAAAATTTGAATGAAAGAAGAATGAATATAGACAAAGTACCAAATTTTTATTTAGTAGTAATTTTTTTCTTGCTACTAGAGATTGAACCCTGAGCCTTAGCACAAGATATATCACTATTTCTGCTTCTTTTTCTCAGATTCTGAGATTATAAGCATGCACCATGATATCAGCAATAAATGTGCTTTGGTTTAAATGTCTTTATGGAGATATAAAATAGTGGATTAGGACACAATGTTATGGATCACTGAGTGGTGTGTTTTCCCTTTTCACTTATTCTTCATGACTTTAGAAATAACAGGGTACCCTTAAAGTTAAGCTGTTTGTCACAATGCATCCTTTAAGCTATTTCCTCAGAAATTTACTCCTCTTCATGATTCTGGAGAATCATAGTAAACCAGGCTAAGGAGATACATCATTCTACTAGCAATGTTTTGTTCATGCCAGATATTTTTCTCATGGTTTCAGTGATCTATAACATTGACAATATTGGTCATTCACTTATTCAGTGAATATTTCTTAAGCATTTGATGGGTACTAGGTTGTAATACAGAAAATCAGCAGAATGTAGTATGTAACATTTTGTAGAGTGCTTGGGAATATTTTCCTCCTCTTTCCCTTGAGTTTACTCAAAATCTTTGAATTTTAGTAAAGGGTTCATATAAACTCTTCTCCATTATTATAGGACAAAAGCTCTAAGCAACTGGAATTTTTTATATATTCCCCCCAAAAGCACGATGGGGCTTAAGGTAGGAGTTTTATTTGTCTCAGCTATAGTTAAACTATTATGTAATCCATTTGTACCCTGAGGCTTTAGTGAAGGGTATATTTCCTTAATTTCTCAATGAGCAAGTTTGAATTCCAATCACATTTCAGACATAAGAAATTCATAATCTTCCCAAATATTTTTGAGGATTCCTGGAAATTTTACTTCTATGGTTTGCTTGTTATTTGTCAACTCTCATGCCAAATTCTTGGTTTTGGCTGGCTTTTTCTTTAACATTTTGGCCATCTCTACCACCTCCACATGTTTTTTCCACCTTTTCTGGTCCAGTAAACCTTTAAATATATATGTAGGTTTTATTTCCAAAGTTAGAGGAAAGAAGGATCCATTACTATTAGTGGATGAAATCAGTGTATGAAAAATTTGGAGTTGGGAAGCATCTTTTTCAAAATGTGCTAATCATACACTGTTTCTGGAAAATTAAAAATAATTTTTTTCTTTACGTTTAGACTACATTCATATTTTTTTTTGAGAGGGAGTCTTGCTTTGTAGTTCAGGCTGTCTCTGAGCTCACTGTGGAGCCCAGGCAAGCCTCAAACTCAGCAATCCTCCTGCCTCTGCCTCGTGAGAGCCGGGATGACAGGCGTGAACCAGCACACCCAGCTCAGATTGCTTTCACTCATTCAGTCTCTCAAAGTTATTTTCTGCCGGTTCTTTTTTTCAGTATTTCCTATCATGAACTGCTCTATACATTCTTCATTCTCCACATTTCTCCAACAAAAATTTAAAAGGAAAAAGACAAAGCATAACAATTACAACAACAACGAGAAAAGCACATTCACAAAATAAACAACCCCAAAATCCCACACAACACACTTACTGCTTCTAGAGTTCTGTTTAAAGTTAAAAGTATTTTATATTAAAATAACATTTCCATACCACTAAAAAAAGAAGTTTATTATTAAAAGCAGCTAATTATTTTATATATGTTGCCTCATTCAAAATTTGTCTTAGTTTTTGCTTTTCGTAATGAAAAAGGTTATAGCTTTTTTTTTAAAAAGGTAATTTTCTTCTTAAAAATACTACACATTATCTCAAATACGGAAACGACTGGGAATTTCTTTTAAAACAATGTTTCTAGGCAGCTAAAATGAAAAATACATGCTCTTTCTTTAAACTCAGAATATGCCTGGAATGTTACAGAAAGACAGATACAGCACAATGAACACAGAATTTAAGTGAGCCGGCGTCTGGATTCCTTCACACATTTTCAACTCAAAGAAATTCTCAACTTTGGCTGCTCATTAGAATCACCTGAGGAGCTATGAAACAGTGGTAGTGCTCAGGTCCTTGGCCAGATCTATTAATCAGAATCCCCGAGTCTGGGACCCATATATCAATAGTTTAAAAAGTCCCAGGTGACTTTAGTATGAAGCCAAATTTGAAAATTACTGTCCTTGAGAATGCTGTCATATGTCCTCGTTAGTGGCCAAGAGTGATGTTGTCAATAGCACCTTAAAACTACTTCAATGCAAGTCATGGATGAGCACATTAGGAGAGTTTGGCTCTCCATGTTCTTTAGGAGGAGTAGAGATATATAGAGAAGAAGAAAAGGGGTGTTACAGGAACCCCTGCAATGAATCCTGGTCTCCTGTGAACCACTGCAAAACAAAGTGATAAGAAGAAAAGTGAAAATAGACAAATAACAGATTATTGAGAGGGAAATTGGGGAGTCAGTTCCTTTCACAATAGCATCTCAAAAATGAACCATCTAGGAATCAATCTAACAAAAAAGGTGAAAGACCTCCACTCTGAAAACTACAACACTCTGAAAAAGGAGATTGAAGAGGATATCAGAAAATGAAAAGACATCTCTTGTTTATTAGACTGGTACAATCACTATGGAGATCCGTGTGGAGTTTCCTCAAAACACTAGGATTAGAGGTTCCATTTGACCCTGGTAGTCCCCTGCTGTGGATATACAGGAAAGAGTTACGAGATTCATATCACAGCGACATACGTGCACCCATGTTTATAGCAGCTCATTTCGTGATAGCTAAATTTTGGAAACAACCCAAATGCCCAACAACTCTAGATTGAATAAAGACGATATGGTTTTTAAGTCAAATTTATGTTTTTTATACTCTGCCATAAATGATAATTTTATTCTTTCCTATTTCATGAAATCTATCATACATTTAGGAACTCATTTACATCTACAGGTTTTCATACCAGAGAAAAGATACTGTATTTACATATATGTGATCTGTTTATTTCACATAATAGTGTGTCCTCAAAGTGTATCCATTTGCACATAAATGAATGAAACTTGTCATTCTTTATGGCAGAGTAATACTCCATTTTATTTTATTTTTTAAAAAACACATCTTCATTATCCAGTGTCCACTTCAGGGGCATCTGGGTTTTTTCCAAGATTGGGCTATCACAACCTGAGCTGTAATGGTTCATTCTTTCCTCTAATTTTGGAAATAAAACTTACATATATATTTAGAGGTTCATTGGACCAGAAAAGCTGGAAAAATATGTGGAGGTGGTAGAGATGGCCAAAATGTTAAAGAAAAAGCCAGCCAAAAACCAAGAATTTGGCACAAGAGCTGACAAGTAACAAGCAAACCATAGAAGTAAAATTTCCAGGAATCCTCAAAAATATTTGGGAAGATTATGAATTTCTTATGTCTGAAATGTGATTGGAATTCAAACTTGCTCATTGAGAAATTAAGGAAATATATCCCTCAATAAAGCCTCAGGGTACAAATGGATTACATAGTAGTTTAACTGTAGATGAGACAAATAAAATTCTTACCTAAGCCCCATCATGCTTTTGGGGGTGAGTACATAAAAAATTCCAAATGCTTAATAATATGGAGCATTGTTTTTGAGATATCAGTGAAAATATCATAAAACATGCAAAAGCACGTGATGTATACTAAATTTGAGA
>PVIC010016029.1:0-34430 GCA_004025085.1 Thryonomys swinderianus | reverse complement strand
CATTTCTATTCTGCCCCAGGACCATTGCATGTGTTGCTCCAACTGCCTACTACAATTCTTCACCCTCTCTACTATGTTACCTTCCATTCTCCCTTCAGATGTCAGCTCAAAATATTGCTGCTGCAAAGCTACCTGTCTGGGATTTCCTGGCTGGGAAAACACCCAATTAGGTACCATGGCACCATACTTAACCTTTGGACTGTGAGTCACAAAAGTAATTGTACTTTTCTCTGTAGACTTTGGATTAGTGTACACACTGCCAATCATCTGGAAATTCCATGGTGGGGGGGTTAATGCATGGCCCCTTCTTGTATTCCTGGTGTCTTGCACAGTCCCTAGATAGAGGAGGCATGTCATAGTCTATCATCTCTTTGTTGAATGAATGAATAAGTGAATCCAGAAAGAATTTATTAAACTCCTACTTGGTACTTTGTGATAGGTACTAGACTATAGTAAGTTACAACAACCTAAAAATTCTCTGTCTTAAGTACTTTAATACATAGCAGAGGATAAAGCAATGTAGCATGCAGACAGGAGATAGACACACAGTTCTTGGGAGTCCTGATTCTGTAGGAGAGAAATGAATTCCACTTGGTGGGAGCAGAGAAAGTTTTTGATCTGGGATTGAAGCATGTGTCTCAGAGTGTGCCTTTGCCGCTCTACTGTCAATGAAGTAAGACTGCACTAGCATCAGGTGCAAGGACAGTCTTGCTTTGTTTTACTCTCCCTCTTCTGTGATGATTTAATTCTATAATTTATAAATGTTTTCTCAAAAAAGCAAATTCAACTGAACAAATGGAATCCCTTTTTCCTCTTAGTCCAATGTAACTGCAGATTGGGGCCCGCTGTGCCGTGTTTCCAGCGGACTGAGGAACGAGCGGTGGGCGGACCGGACCCAGCAGCTCCGAGCCCGCTGTGCCGTGTTTCAAGCGGACTGAGGTACGAGCGGCGGGCGGACCGGACCCAGCAGCTCCGAGCCCGCCGTGCCGTGTTTCCAGCAGACTGAGGAACGAGCGGCGGGCGGACCGGACCCAGCAGCTCCGGGCCTGCCGTGCCGTGCTTCCAGCGGACTGGGGAATGAGCGGCGGGTGGACCGGACCCAGCGGATGCGGCCCTGGGTGTGCCGTGCTTCCGGTGGACGAGGGAGCAGCACGCGGACCCGGCTGCAGGGTGCAGCCCATTTCCAGTGGACTGAAGGCCGCCCAGCAGCCCACTGTATCCCGGAGCTGTGCAGTGAGGAGTCAGACATAGAGGTAACTCATAAGCTCAAAGTATCCAGTATAGAATCTAACAAACCTTTTTATCTTATTTACTGTGTTTAATATAATACTGTTATTGGCATTTATTGTATTATGGTAACAAACAAGATGTGATTGTTCTGCTCAAATACCTACCATGATGTGTCAGGAGTGAGAACTCTCAAGGGTTATTACAGATTCAAGGAGGACCCCCCAGGAAAGTGCTGCTTCCAAAGGGCCCCAGATAATAGAAAGAGATCTGCAATGTAACCGCAGATTTTGGTTTTTGGATTTTTAAATCAAGTACATTTGGGAGGTGCTCTAGAGGGAGGTCACTTTTCTTTGTCCCTGTCTTTGACTATTCCTCCTCAGAATTGTCTGTGAGCTCACCACTATCTTCGTCACCACCACCTTTTATTTTTCCTGTGATGATAGGTATCGAATCCAGAATGCCTCACATGCTGTGCAAGTGCTGTACCACTGAGCTAAATCTCTAGCCAGAGCTCATCTTCTCCTCTCTTTATTTCACTTGATGGTACATTTCAGTTAGTGTCATGGTCCACTGCCCTTTCCATGCTCTCTCTGAAGGTTTTATTCACTATTATCAGTTAATTTCTTCACTTGAAATCTGTAGCTTGGTTGAATTTTAAAAACAAACATGTAACAATAGTAATAATGATAAGTTATTATTACATGAATTGAATAATTATAACATAAAATTTTATGATTATTTTCACAAAGAATGTAGCCTAGTACCCAAAGGAATGTGTTTTAGAATCAAACAGCTCTAGACTTGACACTGTGCTCTGCCATTAGGAAGCATTGTGACCTGGGTAAATTATTTCCCTAAGGCACTGATGACTCAATTCTTGATCACGTAACCCTCCAACTACCCCTCTTTAATATGTTCAGCATGTAGCGCCCTTTCCTTTCTCACTGTGAATTTTTCTATCATCCATAGCATCATCTCATCTACCACTTGGCTTTCCTGAAGGCCATGACTATCAATTTGTCTTTCCTAAGGTACACATTGAACCATGTTGCTTCCTTGCTGAAAGCCCTGCTTTTTTTGTTTTGTAGCAAGACTATGTGCCCTTTGCCTTACTTCTGGCATTTGAACTGATTCCCCTTTCCATACTCCACTTCTCAGCCTGCATTGTGAAATGACTTCAGCTCTCTGAGTCAGCCAGCCCAGTCTGAGCTAGAATTGCTGCCTCTCCATTTGTATTCTCAGTGCCGCCCTTACCAAACCCTCAAAATTTACATTTCCAGTAGGACCTTGCCTCACCTTTACCCAACACACTCCTGTTCACTCTTGAAGATATGATTCAGTCATAGTCTCCTCTGTTGACCTTTTCTCTGGGTAGGAGAGGTCAAGTTAGCCATAACACCCTCAAAACTTCCACAAAGATGCTACTGACACTTTCTCAAGTTCACTGCTTTCTTTACACCTGTGTTCCCATTAGATTACTAGCAGATTTTTTATTTTATTTTTCGGTGTTTTGAGACAGGATCTTGCTATTGTAGTTCAGGGTGGCTTGAACTCACTGTGTAGCCCAGGCTAGCCTCAGACTTACAGCTATCCTCATGCCTCTGTCTTCTGAGTGCTGGGATTATAGGCATGTGTTACCATGTCCAGCACTAGAAGATTTTTTCATTGCTGCATTGAAAGGGTTTTGAATGGTTCCTGGAATCAGAGATAATTGTATTAAAAGTATTTACTTTTCTATTAAAAAAAAGCAAATCACTAAAAACTATTCAACTCATACTGAAACTTCACTTGGGAAGTAACTGGTAAATATTTATAGTTTCTTTGCGTGGAAAGTTCTCCATTGTTTGTGTGGATATAGTTATAATGCAACTTACTTTGTTTATGTACAAAATAAAATTTCCACTAGGCTTTTGTACTTATATAGTGTCTTTAATGTATCATGTTATATATTTTTGTTTAGATCATGCAAATCTTACTGTCTTTTAAGAAGTATTTGGTCATTTTCTGTGCTCTTGGAAAGGATGAAATCTATACTAAGTGTTAGCCCTACTGTGCCTGTACAGATAACCTATCTTCCTACTTGCTTCAAATTACCAGCTTCCAGGGCAGGGGAAAGTCGATGCTTTGAGGAATTATACTATAGTTGCACTGGGCCCACTGAATTCACCATAATCCCCCAATTTAAGGCTCTAATTTAATCAATATCCAAAGTCTCCTTTGCCATGTAAGGTAAAATATTCAGATTCTAAGAACTGAAATGCAGACTTTTGTGTGAAGGTGGCATTATTCTGTCTAACATAGCTATCATTTCCATGATTATTGCCATTTTCACTTAGGTGTACACAGTAATTTAATTTTTCTCTTTTATTGTCATTAATTAGACATTTATTGATTGCTTTAAGTGTAAAGATCAGTTAAAATATATGTAATGTAAAAATACACACAAATAATTACAAAGTTATAGGAAAAGTACTATGCTAAAATAATTGCAATATAAAAAGGAATTAGAGAGGAAATTGTGTTCAAATTATCCTTGAGTGATAACATGAGATTAGAAAATGAAGGAAAGTTCTTAAAGTGATATTAGGAGGAAACATTTCCAGCTTTAAAGAAGGGTGGCACTCATAGAGAAGAAATGGTTCATGGCGCCAACACAGTACCAAAGCAACGAGGAGTCTTAACAGAATCTGCTTGCTCTTTTACCTTATTCAGACTACTTAGCACAGGGAGCACTCACGCCCTTCACCTTAGTGCTCTCAGCATTACATGGTGAATCACAGTCTAGATTCAGCCACCTCCAAAATAATCCCACCTCATCCACATGAGGCTTTGGGGGACATCTAAACACAAGCAATAACAGGTTACCAAGTGCATTATTAGCAAGACAGAGGAACAAGTTTATCAATAAGGGCATCACAAGTTATGTGGAAGGAAACTCAATGAAAAGAAACTCCAAGGAGGGTTTAGAGCTCCAGTTTAAGTAGCATTATGAAGGTGATTTAAATTTGACCTAAACCTAACTCTTTATGTGAATAATTAAGTTTGGTTCAAAGTAGCTCTACACATGAGGGATACCCTAGTTGAATGTGTAAAGAATTTTAACCTAAGCATAAATGCTTGTAACCTAGCAGCTAATTATCAGCCAACAGAGCAGCCATGCCTTAGCCAGTCATAGGCTGCTGACCTGACTATGTCCAGTAAGGCAAATGCAGACTCTAAACCCATCAAGTTGTTTCTCTCACTTTTTTTTGTCTTTCTGCCCATCACACAACTTTCTACCGTGGTGGGAAGAATCCTCCAAATGAAGAGCAGTTGGGAATGCTGCCTAGGTTTAGAAGTGTTCCCTTATTAAGAAACTGTATGAAAGTTAACCGGCTTCAGTTTCTCTAACTTCAACTAAGAGAAATAAAACTCACAGGAAAATGACAAGACATGCTTCCCAAGAAGAATGTGTCACGGTCATAAATGCAATTTCATCTTCCTCTCTCCAGTGGTGAGGCCCAGAACAAATCAGGTTGGTGGTATAGATGAGGAAACTGAGATCGAAATACCATTGGTTTGTACCTGTTGTCTAAATAACAGCAGGTTAGTGAAATTCTAACCCATATCTGCCTGACTTTAAAATGAGGTTTTGCTACTGATCCAGTGGGAGAAGTCTGAAGTTCTTCTCACGGCCCTGAAAATAATAAACATAGTGGAACATTCTCCAGCTATGTCCTCATTGTTTTGTTTTTTATTGGCAAAGCTTCTGTTAACATAAATCAAGTTTTTACAGCTGAGCCAAGCAGTGTTTTCAAAGGGATGTTGGCAAGAGCCTTATTCTTTGTTGATACAGAACTGAGACTTTGCTTAAGTTATATTTACTCATTTTTCTCACAGTTCTTCAGTATCATTTATGAATGTAATTTTGTATGTGTGTGGTCCTGGCGAAGCCAGCAGATAGGGAAAGTTAGGCTGATAGAACATTTGAATAGTTAACCTAAACTTATACTGGGGGGGGGGGGCTTAAGTGACCAGAAGGCCTAAATAATTGAATTAAGTTAAATGTAGTTAATAAGTTAAATGTAATTAAGTTAAATCGGGCCCTAATGGAAAAGAAAGGAAAAAAAAAAAAAAAACAGGTTCTTAAACAAATGGGAGACTTTGGAGGAAGTAAAAGGTAAACGAAACCACTTGTCTTCTGGACATCTAAGGTCAATGTGTAACCACAGCATTCTTGCTTTAGGTCAAATTCACCCCTACCAAGAACTGTATAAGAGGCCAATGGACTTAAACATCTACATTCTACACCTTTTAGAACACCCCTCTCTTCTGAGCAAGGAGGTTTTCCTTTATTCTTTCTAATAAACACCTGGCCATGTTCCACTGCCTGCTCTTTGCTGTATAGTTGGCTTCAATCTTCCTTGCACCAAAACAAGGGCATAAGAGTGAGAAAGATCCAGTTATACTGAAGATCAAACTCAGGGCCATACGCGTGCCAGGCAAGTACTATACCACTGTACTAGCTTCCAGACCCATTTATGCAATTCTTGTGTAAATAGAAGAGACTGAGTCAAATCAGGAAGTCAAATTGTGAGCCCCCTCCCCAAACATTTCAGAAAGTTTAAATGCTCAAGTAGGGTATTATGTAAGCTTTCAATGTACACTAGAAAATCTTAAAAGACAGGAGAGGCTTCAGTTTTAAATCAAAGTCCTCTCACGACTATGTGAAGATATGACCACTTCCTTAAAAAGTTTTAACATTACTCTTGAAGCAAGGTGAATCATAATAAGTGGCCTGAATACACTTTAGCTTTGACTAAGCAAATAGGTCAAGGCAAGGTCATAGTTTGAAAAAGTAAAAAAAGAAGAAGTTGTCAAGCAGGAGGCTTATCTACCCACACACTCGTAGGTACATTTTCTTTTAGTAGTTACCAAACCATTTTGAAATTAGACTCTGGAGTTAGATGATTATGTAGCTGTGAATCTACTAAAATCACTGAGTTTTACATTTTAACAGCATCAATTTTATATGAATTATATATAAATCAAGTTTTTATTAAAGAAAGTAGTAATAAAAGTCAGAAGCTTTAGTCATAAACCACACAAAACTTTTAGAATTTAAAGCATTTTAGGGGCTGGAGATCTAGCACAGTGGTTCTGGTGTCTGCCTTGCAAGTGCAAGATTTTGCATTCAATTCCTGGTCACCACATACCACAATCCCTGGGCGTGCTGATTTACACCTACCAGCAGTCAGTACCACACACCACAATGGTGGGCGTGGTGGCTCATGCCTGTCATCCCAGCATTTGGATGCAGAGGCAGTTCCTGTGAGTGAGCTCAGAGCCAGCCCACACCACAAAGAGAGATCCTGTGTCAAAACATAAAAAAAAGTTTAAAATAAATAAACCATTTTAACTGGTTAAAAAAAAAGATAAGATGGTCACAGTTGAGCTTGGTGTGGTAGTACACACTTGTAATTCTGGCACTCTGGTTGGCTGAATCAGGAGGACTGAAAATTCAAGCCCACTTGAGCAACTTAGCAAATTTGTGAAACCCTGTCTCTGAATTTAAAATAAAAATGAGACAATGACTGAAGATGTAGCTCAGTGTAAAGGACCTGGTGTCAATTCCTAGTACTGCCAAGAATAAAAGGTTTTTGTTGCAACACAAATTGATTCCATACGAAACGTTCTGTAAATCTTAAAAGACTCAGAAAATATATGAAGGAAAGAAAATTGTGAGTTTAAAAAACTTGAAATGTAAAGTTAGAAACAACACATAAATAACAAAAGTCCAGGAGAACAAAGAGTGTTGGGTTTTACCATTCATTTGCTATTGTACCATTCATGGAAACTCAGAGGTTCCAGATCAGCCAAAATAATCTGGAAAAAGAACACAGTTAGAAGCTTCTTTGGAGAACTCACACTTATTTCAAAACACTGTAAAATCAGCTTGGCCAAGGCAGGGTTGCAACAGCAATAAGGAAAGACAACTAGATCAATGGAATATAGTACAAAGTCCAGAAATAAGGATATGTATGGAAAACAGTGTGGAAGTTTTTCAAAAAATAAAAAGCACAACAACTGCATACTCACTTTGGGAATTGGAATCAGAATCTCGAAAGGGACCTGGACTCCTAGGTATTACAGTATGGAAGGCAGAGCAACCTCGATGCCCATCAGTGCTGAACGGGCAACGAAATGAAGTGTGGTTTATCCATACAGTGAAACCCTGATCAGCATTAAGGAAGAAGAACCTGCCATTTGTGATGACATGGATGGACCTGGAGGATTCTATCAAGTAAAATAACCAAGACGCTGCAGGACAAATGAGGAGACCCCAATGACTACGAGAGTCTAAAATAATGAAACTCATAGAAACAAAAGGGAGAAGGATGATTACTAGATGCTAGGTAGAGGCAGATGTAGGGGAAGTTTTAATCAAAAGTTGTAGAGTTTAGTTATGCAGATCAGTATAAGCCCTAGAGATTCAAACCACAACATAGTGTTTTAGATAAAATATTGTCTGGTACACTCAAAACTTGGTTGAGAGGTTTGATCTTATTTTAAATGTTTCTATCACAAATAATAAGAGAGAGGATAGGAAGAAAACATTAGAACTGATACATACATTTATGCCATAGATTGTGCTGAAAGATTCACAGATACACACTTATCTTTAAATTTGTCAAGAATTTGACATTCATATGAATCATGCAATTACTACACTTTCCAAAATGCTATAACACAGAACTCCTGTGACTTGTTAATTCCTTAGATCCTTGTGCCAGGTGATCATAAATCGCTTTCTAACCAGGGAGTTCCTGGACCTGCTCCGGGTGGGAAACCCCTTAGCTGAGTAAGGAGCCTTAGACATTCTGAGAGCCAACTATGGTCTTTTCCACTTATCCATGGATCTTGATGAATCAATATTATGAAGTGAAGGATTTATACTATTTTTTTCATATACACATATCCAATACAAGCATAGATTTGCTGGGCAGTGGAATAGGGTGAAACAGGACAGTGCAAGATTTCATTATACTAATCACAATGGCATGAATTGTAAAACTTAAGAATTTTTTATTTCTGGAAATTTCCATTTAATATGAAAAGGAGATAAGGAAAGTTAGGCTGACATAGCATAGTTCCGAATAATTGGCCGAAAGTAAACAAAAAGTCAGGGCAAATGTGAGTTAATACACCAGACAGCCTGAATAACTAATTTAAGATACTGACCAACGGGATGCAAAATTCAGAAATCAGGTCCCTAACCAAATGGGTGGGACCTGAGAGGAAGTAAAATGCAAATGAAGCAGTTTGCTCTCTGGACTTCAAAGCCTATCTGCACCCAGGACCATCTCTGTTTTCTGTTACATCCACTGGCTGCCAAAACTTTATAAAAGGGCAATAGACTTAACTATCTGTAGTCCCACCACATGGAACCTCTCCCCAGCAAGCTGGGACCTTTTCCTTTAATTCTTTTAAAAGAACATGTATTTTGCCATTCCCCAAAGCTTACTGCTTGCTGTTTTGGGGGCTTCAGTTTTGCCCTAAAACAAAGACCTGAGGAGATGAAGGGAACTGGTTACAGAAATTTTGGATTGGGCCGGAGATTTAGCTCAGTGGTTCCAGCACCTGTCTCGCAAGCGCAAGGTCCTAAATTTGATCCCAGTAACCACATACAGTGCTGGGCGTGGTCCTCACGCCCACCAGCCATCAATACCACATACCACAGTGCTGGGTGTGGTGGCTCACGCCTGTAATCCCAGCACTCAGGAGGCAGAGACAGGAGGATTGCTGAGTTCGAGGCTTGCCTAGGCTACATAGTGAGCTCAGGGCCAGGCTGAACTACAAAGCGAGACACTATCTAAAAACAAAAGAAATTTTGGATTGCAGTTGACTGTGAGTGAAATCAAACCATGGGAAGTGAAACCATGGATAAGGGGAATTTCTGTAATGTCTTTTGATCAACAAAACTGGCAACACTGTTTCAGAAATCTAAGCTCTTTGCTAAACAAACCCTTTAAGTCTTAGGGCAGTGATTTAAGGTAGTGAGAATGAGATTTAAGGTAGTGAAACCCTTACAGAAATCAACAAGTCTTATAGAAGATGGAACTGGAGCATACATGTCATGGCAGATGCGAAAGGACAAACTACTATTTGTCAGAAGCTGTAGGCACTGGAAAGAGATGGTGGAAAGGCCAAGTCCAGGCCACAAGGGAATTGAAGTCTAGGGAGAGAAACAAACACACTTAAAATTACGTGTCGTGTTGTGTGGAGAATATGAATGAAACTTAAGGGTAGAGAGGCAGAGAGGCCAGAGGGCCTCTCAGGGAAGGTCTGGCAGGGAACAGGAGCAGGATATCCATCCAGCTTAGCTATCTGGAAGGTGTATCATGGAGAAGAAAAACACAGGGGACAGGGAGAGTCACTGTGTGGAGGACCATGAATGACCGCTCTTTTCTGTGGGGCTGGGTCTCTGAGGAAGGAACTATTTTACAAGACAAAGTATTAGCACATGAGAAGGAAATGCCTTTGGCTCCCTGTAATTTCCTCCATAAGAAGTACCATTTTAGAAGACTTCTAAAAATACAGACAGGAAGCAAACAGCAAGTCCTCATCTTCTCTGTTTTTCTCATCTTTTTTTAAAATTTCTGGAATTAAAAACTAATTTTCTTAACCATAGAAACAAGTGCTGTTCTTTTTTTTTTTTTTTTTTTTTTTTGAGACAGGGTCTCACTCTGCAGTTCAGGCTGGCCCTGAGCTCACTATGTAGCCCAGGCAAGCCTCCAACTCAGCAATCCTCCTGTTTCTGCCTCCCGAGTGCTGGGATGACAGGCGTGAGCCACCACGCCCGGCACATGTTCTCTTAACTTTACACAAACATTTACATTTCCTTTAAAAATTCTTTTTACAATAAGCATACACAAATGGAGACAGAACAGTAAAATAAAGTATTTCCAAATAAATTCCAGGCACCATGAATTTTGCACATCTCTAAAAGGAGCATCTAACCAGTTAGCATTGCAACATGTAAAACAATAGCAATTCATTACTATCTCTGACACTTAGTCCATATCCCAAGCTTCCTTGATACCTTAAAAAAATTTTTTGAAATCAACTTTTAAAGAAGACTCAGATCATTACATGCGGTTTTCGTGTCTGACTGTTGTCATCACATCTGAAGGAAGCCTTTCTCTTCTCTTTTTCTTCCTTTCATTGATTTATTAAGAAAAAAAACAGTTATAATTGTCCCGTAGAGTATTCCACATTCTAGATCTGTCTGATTGCTTCCTTATGGTGTTGATGTCATTCAACCAGCTCACTTATTCCTGTCTTACACATAAATTTGAATTAGCATTAAAAGCTTGGTGAAATCCAGGACGGATTTTTATGAATTCATATTGTATGACCTCAGGAAATGCTTAATGCCTTATTTTTATTGATCCTAAAATTGATGACTTATCTCTTCACTTAAAAAATATAGCACCTCTTTCCTTCACAACTGTGAGGAAAGCCATAGACTTTACCAGGCTGTGGGTGGCCTATCAAACTCTCACCCCAAGACGTTGACATTGGTAGATGAGTGTCTGAGGAGATTATTTCACTGGGAGTTGAAGAAATGGCTACTTTCTAGTTATTCTCCCTAGGTTTGAATGATCAGCAATTATTCTTAAATACTTTATAAGAACATTTTGTTATAATTTAGGGCAGTTACACTGAAATATAGTTAATATAAGAAAGTCAGGGTAGATTTCTCCTTTTGGTATGTTGTCAGTGTGCAGGATAAGAAGTTGCTAGGATAGCTTCCTCAGTGATCAATAAAGCAATTTTCAAAATTTATAAAGGAGTGTCATTAAAATATACGGATTTAATATATTTAATATTTTTCAATCAGTTCCAGTTGTTATTCTTTTGACAAATTCAAATGTCAACATCATTTGACATTGGGACCTCCTTAAAGTGGACTTTTATGTTTATCTTTTCCATGTTGTCTTTTTAAAAAATAAATGTGCAGGCTAGGGATTTAGCTCAAGTGGTACCGCACCTACCTTGAAAGCACAAGGGCTAGAGTTCGATCCCCAGTACCGCCAAAATAATAAATAAATAAATAAATAAATAAATAAATAAATAAATAAATAAATAAATAAATGTGCATAAGATAGCTCCATGATTTGTCCTTGATCTACAGTCAGCCATTTCTTCAGGGAAATAATTTTTAGATACATAATTTAGATAATATTCTATTGCCTGTTATTGCTTCTAAACACAGCTAAGAAATGTTTTATTTTAAAATATAGTTTTTCACAGTTCATGGTAATATTTTACTTCAAACTAAAATAATAGATATCTCTACCTCTATTTCTTCTTGTTCCCCTCTTTTTCCTAACATGGAAAATCTTGACTTCTAGAAACATAAACATATTTTTTGCTGTATCTTTATATCTGTTTATCTATCATCTCAGTTCATGAATTTAATTTGTTCTACATTTTTGGCAAAGATGATCATGTTTGTGTTTATGCAGGAAAGATGGCTGTAATCATGCCTGTCACCAATATTCACAAATATAAACAAAATTTACCAAACAAAAATTTGTTTGCAAACAAAAGCATTCATGAACTGAGGCGCTGTGCATTAGTTTAAATATACCAGCATCAAGTATGACTATTTTAATTAAGTTAAAATAGTGTCATAGCTCCTTTTGTCCTTAGAATGTATTCCATTAAGAAGTTACAATAAACATACTTTGAAGGTAACCTGACATAATTCTTTTCTTTCCATAAACACGTCACCAAGTTGGTATTTTGTTATCTTGATTAATTTCAGTTATTTTTATTTGGTAGATTTATGCTTCTTTACATTAATTTTACTTTTGTGAAGATATAAAGCATGTCAGTGCTTCCAAAATCTTATAAAACAAACAGAATTCTTGCTTTTATCACTGTCCTTTTCCATAACCTTTACACTGTAATTATTTCCCAATGCATTGTAACTGTCTTGTGTCTTTCTTGGAAATATAAATGTGTGTGTGTGCATGTGAGTGTACAGTCATGTGTGTGCACAAAGCTACTCTTAAAAGAGAAATGGCACGCTATACAGTAATGCTAATTTTTTTATGTTGAGGATGGAACTTCATACTCAGCACACATTACACTCACAGCCCTATTATAATTTATTGTGCTTTTATATGAGCAAAGGGGAAAATACTAGTCAATGATATTAAATATTCTATAATATTCTATGTATTTATTTTATGTTTCTTAAATTAAATTTTTATTTACCATTCACAATGAGGTACTTTACTGAGTTCACGTATTTTCATAGTTTTTTTTTATGTATTTCTGCCTTACTTTTCTTTTTTGCTGAGACAAAATATCCAACACCCAGAGTTAAAAGAGGAAAAGTTTATTTGGCTTTTAGTTTGTAGAGATTCAGTCCATAGTTGGCGGGCCCTAAAGCAGCGTGGCACATGGCAAAGGGGCAACAGTTCATGATGGGCAGAAGGTAGCAAAAGTAACAAGAGGAAAAAGACAAGCCTTTTTCTGTCCCCTATACAGGGGTTAGGGTGACGCCCAACTAATCGATGTATTGATTTAATAATCACACACCCTTCATTCCAGCATCACATACTAGATTCAGCCTCCTCTGAAAAAGCCCCACCTATGACCGCATGAGGCTGTGGGGGGAAATCTAGACCCAAACTGTAACAATTTCTAACAAGCATATTTCCTCCTTGCATCCATTTCCAGAGCAGATAAATTCCTGGGTTGGTCTAGAAGGGATTTTATTGGTTTTTGGCTTCAACATTGTTCTAACTGAAAATGCAGAGCAATTTTCAGCCCTATAATAGCCACTACCATCCACTAGATGTCAGTGCAACATAGCAACCTATTTGGGGATATTTCTTTGTATCCTGGTTTGAAAATCGGGAGAATTGCAAAAGTTTTTCTAAGTGTAAAATATTCTCTTTCTAAAAATATTCAGCAAATAAACGTTGAACAATATAATCACAACTACTAGATCTAATATTTTTCAGTGGTAACAGCTTCCCAGTTTTATATCTAAAACTGCAGTCCTGAAAATCAGCAATAGTAGACTATTTTCTTTCAGGTGGCAGTAGTTGCACAATAATTTAAAACAAGTCATTCAATCATCTGCCCTTTAAAATTGGATCTGATTAAGAGAGATGAACAAAATGTCGTTATATAATCAGAGGTGATGATCTTGCCAACCATGGTATTATACTTACAGTTAAATTGTACATATACTGTGAAGTTATTTATTAAACTGTTACTTTAATTGTTCTTGGCAGACTTTAAGAATCCTTTGTAATCAAAATTAAGAACTATTCTGCAAATAGAAATAAACATATTATTTTTCTTCCAAGAAAAAGGGTGGCAACATAAATAAATTTTAATATAGAATGATGTGTTTAGGTAAAAATGTTGAGAGAAGTGGATTATTTTTTCATTAAATCATCACACATGAAGATGAGGGAAGTATTGGTTTTGCAAAGTTGTTTATTTAAAAATTCTACATTTTCTTTGTGTGTCATTATAAATAACATGCATAACATTTTTTAATTCTAAGCAAACACACATTCAAGGTATGTAGCTTGTCCTGAAGAAGAATTTTGAAAACTCGGGAATATTGGAAGGAATTATTAGTCATATCTCAGTGATAAAGGGTTGCAATAGACAGAAAATAAAAAAAGAGATAACTGCTAGTAATTCAAATAAAAGACCTTACACTATGACCCTAATTGAGTTTATGTTTTAACCTGAACTGGAAACTGCTGATAAGAAAGTCTTCAATTTAAAATTATTTCCAGCTGGGCTGTAGATTTAGCTCAGTGGTTCCAACACCCCCATGGCAAGCGCGAGGTCCTTGGTTCGATCCCTGGTATATGGATACAACAATACTGGGTTCACACTCACCAGCAATCAGTACCACATACCACAATGCTGTGTGTGGTGGCTCACACCTGTAATCCCAGCACTCGGGAGGCAGAGGCAGGAGGGTTGCTGGGCTACATAGTGAGCTCAGAGCCAGCCTGAACTACAAAGTGAGACCCTCTCTCAAAACAAAGCAAACTTACAAAAAAAAAAATTTCCAGTTAAGGTCAGATTAGTAAACTTCTCAGTGTAATTAATTTCTATTTGCTTCAGTAACTGTGAATCTATATTTTATATTCTCTAAGAAATGGTTACAAATTAACAGAATGGCATGTTCTGTAGAATTACAGTAGGGTAGGGCCGGAGGGTTAGCTCAGTGGTTCCGGCGCCAGCCTCGCAAGTGCAAGGACCTGAGTTCCATCCCCAGTGACCACATATAATGCTGGGCGTGGAGACACGCCCACCAACAATCAACACCGCATACCACAATGCCGGGCGTGGTGGCTCACGCCTGTAATCCCAGCACTCGGGAGGCAGAGACAGGAGGATTGCTGAGTTCGCGGCAGCTTGCCTGGGAACCATAGTGAGCTCAGGGCCAGCCTGAACTACAAAGCGAGACCCTGTCTCAAAAATTAAAAAAAAATAATAAAAAAAATAGAATTACAGTAGGGTAGTAGGGTTTGTGCTTTGGTATACAAGCTGGGTTAGAAAGCAGTGCCCTTCCTGGTAGAGGATGGAATACTAACACTCTTGAGAATCTTGTGCCATTTTCTTGCAATTATCTTGTACAGAGTTTCTAGTAAGTGACTAAAGAATCTAAGAGTTAGGGAATTTCTGAATACCCTATGACTTCCGCTGCTCTTCTTTGACACCTGTTGAATAAGCAAAATATGTGATACTGACAACCTTCCACCCTGATACCAGGAAGAAAGGTAAGTGTGCAGTATTGATTTCCTTAGTAGTGACTAGGTTTCTTTTACAAGGAGCAGTTTACAAGGGCTTTTCAGCCCTGATAAGAAAGTGGCTTTCCAGGGCTGGAGAGAGTAGCCATGCCAGCTGGTATGCCCAGACTTTCTCTGAAGAAAAATAATGGGTCAGGCACAACCAGCAGCCTAAGAGCACTAACTTGAAAAACCCAAGAATAATACAAGTTGTAAGAAAAATGAAATCAGTAGTTGTGTTTACAAAGCATTTAATTGCAAAGAATGTAAGACGCCTACATATAAAGCAAGGGTAGGTGAAGAGGAAATCAACATACAGGGAACTGTTACTGAGGTCTTAAGTTTTACAAAAACTCTGATGCAAGAGGGAAAGAAAACGGCCATCATTTGACACCGTTACCAGAGATCCAATTCATTCTACCTGTTTCCTCTGATAGTGCGTGTATACAATTGTATATGATTATGCAATAGCAAAATATGCATAGCTAACCATACTTACCCTCTGCCTGGTTTTATCACTTTGTTACTTCAATAATTTCAAAGTTGTTATACCCTCAAAAAGAAGAAGAAAAAATTAGGGAATTAGGGAGTATAGCCAATGGTAGGGTGCTAGAGGCCCTGAGTTTGATCCCTAGGACAATCAATGAATCATTAAAATGTTATAAATAAATAAATTAAATTTATGTTGACCATTTGGAAAATAAAAGAAACAAATATACTTCAGCCTAATGACATTGTAGTTTATCTCAATTTACTTTTTATTTTAATAATTATAAAAATATGAATATATATTAATTTACACATAGGGCTTGAATTTTCATTTAACATTGTATCGTGACAAGTTTACAGATCACGGAAGATGCTATGGAAAAACCTTCAACTGCATAATATTCTATCATATGAATTATTCATAAATTATTTATTTAGCCATTTACCTCCCAGGAGACCTTATAACTACTGCTAATGTTTCACTATTATAAAAAACACTGAAAGGAAGATCTTCAAGTATGACTCTAGGAACTTGATTACGACATGTGAGCAAAAAATATGGCCAGTGTTTCAGTTAAAAACTTTACTGCAATAAAAGGCACACTCTGGTTGACTCTCCTTGGAATGCGTTCTCCGATCCAGCCCTTAGCCAGTTCTGCCTGCCACTCTCTGATGCGGTTCTGGAAGTCCTCTTTCTGGTCTCTGGTTGTGCTGTTCTGGCTCTTCAATGCCCCAAATCATTCAAAACATTTTCGTTTTCCAGTGGTTTTGACTTTGGGGATGAACTAAAAATTGCGCAGTGCCAGATTCATTGACTAAGATGGGTGAAGACACACTGTGGTGCTTACTTGATGGAAGCTGCCACAGGTGTTTGGCCAGTGAGAAATGCTCAGCAAATATGGTGAATTAGTTTACTTTTAAATAATTGTTAAATAAAAGACACATTGCCAATAATTCCTTCAAATACTCAAAATATAACCCCTTAATTTGAACATCTTTCTTGGCAACCTGTCTTTCACTGTAATAATTTAAAAAAAATTTTTAACCTTCAATTTTTTAATAACTATGTATTTTTATTAATATGTTTGTAGGACACAGCGATTATGTTTATTGCAGAAGTTGGTACACATGCACAGCACATTTTAATTCCTTCTCCCTTCCCCTCATCCTTCCCTGTGCCCTCCAACTCTTGATCCCTTTCTCATTCGAAAAAGATGTTTCTGATTTTTCTCTTTTCTTAATCCGTTTCCCTTCCTTCTCTCTTCCATCTTTTGTTCCCTTTCCTATTTGAAAAGTTCTCCCTACTTTCGATTACCTAACCTTTTTTTGGTCTTTATCTAGATTTTGTTTCTCATTTAGAACCCATGAGACATTTAAACTTGTCTGCCTCTATCTACCTACAAATGCCTCAAGTTATCTTTTTTTTTAATCATCTTTGTATATCTTTAGAAACTCAATAACCGATTTGAGGATTAGGAATATTCTTCAGGTAACTATCCATTTACTTACCTAAAATTAATAGGAACAGAGTTCCCTATGATGAATTCAATAATTATGTACTACAAACAAGTCCTAACGAGATAAACATTTTAAAAATAAAATTAACATGGATTTACATTCTTACAAAAGGCTTATTTCATCCAGCTTTGAGAAGTAACATTTAAAGTGTGTTTTGTTGATTTGACCGATTAGAAGCAATAGCTTGCTGTGGTTTTATTGTATTTTTCTCCTGTAGCAAGTTTGATAATGTTTAATGTATTTGTTGTAATTAATATTTTTCTAATCAACAATTATCTATTCACACCCTTGTTTACTAGCTTATTTTAGGGGAATCTTTCAATGTAAAATAGCAAACTATACAAATATCCCTGATAGTATCACTTTGTTTCACTATGTAGTAGAATAACCTTTATGATCAAAACTGCATATATCCAACTTTTATGTTGTTTTTTAAATGTGTAAAAGTTTTACTTTAATTACATCATTTTTTTCCTTTGTGGTCTCTTTGATGGCTTTCATCTTACAAAAATCCTTTCTTACTTTTAGACTAACCAAAAATTTAACATTTTAGTTTCACTGATTACACTTTCTTTAACAAATTTATCAGCATTGTATAAGTTGAATGTTTATCTTTATTTCTTAAATAGGAATTTTCAAGAAAACTTTGTTGAATAAATCCATCCTTTCTGCATCCATTCATAAGCTTCTTTTGCAATATGCTAATCTCTTATATACATTTTTTTAGGTTGTTTTGCTCTCTGGATCTCTTATTTCTGACATTAATACTGCACCATTATATATTATGATACTATATATGCTTTTTATCACATCATTCTTCATGTTTTTGTTCAACTGTAACTGAGACATTCTTGCTTGTTAATTCTGGAACCTTTTAGAAACTATTTGCTATTTTAGGAAAAAAAAACATTTCACTTACCATTATTTTCATTAACATGAATTAATTTAGGAAGCACTGTAGTCATGTATGGTTTTGTCTAGGTGTACAAAGATTCCTAGTTTTTCCAATTCCCCTTTGTTATTATTCTGCCTATGATGTTCTGACCTATTTATATCTTATAAAATTAATTCTAGATGAAATATAACATTCCACAGGCTATTGATATTTTTATGTTTATTTTGTGCCCATTCACTCACTAACATGTAAGCACTGTTAACTTTTTAGATAACTTAGATATATAATAATAAGCAAAAAGTTAAAATTATCAAGGCATGTTAAAGATAGACTCTGATAATATTATCAAAACAATTTAAACATTTCACTAAAAAGAAATATTTAATGTTTTTATTTATTAATTTAAATTTTAAAGTTAAAGCCAAGTTAATAAAATATTTTACTCTTATGTAGTGTTTTTATTTAAGTATCATTAAAGTAGACTAAGACATCTGGAATGTTTAAAGAGTAAAATGCAGCTACATTATATTTTAATGTTATAGAACCTGAAACATTATAAGTAAAATGTTACATCTAACATAATAACATTAAAATATGCATAAGTTATGGTTGTATTCTGCACTACCACAGTCATCTGTAAATAAACTATAAATCCATTCTGCATTAGTTAAGCATATCTTTGGCAATTAGCTAATTTTTAAGTTAAGAACAATTTTTCTTCATGTAAAATTTTGATAACATAACTCACATATTGGGCAAAAAGTTTCTGAATAGAGTAAATATAAAGTTAATTCTATCCTTGGTACAGATATTATTAATGGATTGTAAGAAAAAATAAGCCAAGAAAAAGTAGTATATGAAATTTTTAATATCACTTCTGCTTTATAGTGGGATCATGTTTATTTCAGCAGGATTTGGGAAAAAAAATCTGTGTCAATAAATTTACAACCAAATTAAAATATACTTCAAGGAAGCTATGTAATAAATTTATCTTTAGAAATAATAAATATTTAATCATAGATAATTTTATAGATGTTTCAATTTTTCTTTATATATTTCATACTGTACAGAAATTTATAGAACTATGTAAAATTGATATTTTCTACCAAAAGTGATTAAATGCCAAGTGATGTATTTAATTAATGTTACCCTAAGGACAGATTATTGGAGTCCAACTGGCTGAGAATAAATGTATTAAGTACTTTAAAACTGTCTATATGCCCAATAATTAGACAGATTGATTCTCTACAATGAATTTAACCTGGTAAACCATTTTATTTCTTGAGAGATTTCTAATACCTAGAAAGATAAAGCTACATTTTTTTAGATGTATTTATGCTAAAATAAATCTTTATTGATCTATATTGCAGTTTCAGAATGAAGATTACCTTCTGCTTCAACAATGTAAAAATGATTGGACTTACTCTTTTAATTGCTTCATTTTTAAGCTTTTGTACCATCAGTACAATTGTACATTATTACAATTTTTGTCATATTGCTAAATTTTATTTTTTAACTTAAAATAAAATTTCTAAATTTGCATATTGTCTGGGACAAAATATATTTTTTCATATTTCTCCTAAAATACATGAAGGGTTTCAAATTTTTCAGTCACTGAGGTCTTGATCACTTAGCTCACTAAGGCTACAGATTTTTTTTAACTCCAATGCTTGTCATTTGCAAATAAAACAAAGCTATAAAGTTATTTCTGCAAAGACACAGAACCAATTAAAGTGCAATTTGGAGACACTTCACAAAATTGAATCTTATAGATCAAAAGCATGTAGTTGTTTTTATACTTTACCTTGAACAGTTTTAGCAATGCTTAGCTACATATAATAGATAACCTCAAGTGATTTTTATTTGGTGTAGTCTCAATAGTTATATATTTTATATAAATAAAGTAGTACTTACCACTTTATACTAATAATATAAATTAGTAATATATATTGAGACATAGTGAGTTAAACTTTTTAACATACTGTATATAGACAAAATATTTTGATTATATTATGCAGATAAATATCTAGAGTTCTTATTTTAATTAAGAAATGTTCAATAAGAAGAGAAGCATACATGAAACTCCAATTGCATTTAAATTGAATTTTGTGGATTTAAGTAAATGTCATTTCATTTATGATTGATTTTCAAGTGGTTTAAATTACTGAGAAAAGCTATATTCACAAGGATTTGTGAGAACATAAGAACATAAGTAAATTATTTTAAAGCCAAGTGCTTTTAGCCTAGGACTTGGAATTTTAAAATAGTTGCCTATAAAAATTTCAGTTAAATGAATGTTACAAGATTTGTATGCTTGGTTTTTGACATTTTTGTTTATTTATGAACAATTTTTATCTAAAACATTTTTAGAAAAGTAATGAACTTGACTCCAATTTTAATTTATAGTAATAAATGTTTTTAATAAAAACAAATTTTAAAGGCATCAGATGCCAAACTGTCTATATAAGTCCATCCTTTGGAATAGAGATCTGAACTCAGATGGGCTGAGAGACTTTGAACGAGTCATTTAATCTTTCTGCACATCTCTAACCTTGGTTTTTTTTTTTGTTGTTGTTGTTCTTGAAAACCCATTAAGTCTAATATCATCATTTCATCTTTTCTAGAGAACTTTGAGATAAATGGTCAGTCCAGGAACATGCCCTTTATTAACGGTCTACACTTTAAGTCTTAGAACAGGTTTTAAGATTTGACAGTCAGAAAGCAGCCAATCACCAGCCAGTGAATCAGCCCAATCTCTGGAGGGTCTTGGAGCCCTGGATCAATACAGGGACCCCAGGGGTTCCCAATGATAGAGTGTTACTCTGAAGGACAGGTGGAGAGGTAGGACTGATAATGCTAGGTTAGTCTCAGAACTAATACTGCAGTTGGCGTCTTACGAACAAGCATTGACTCAAGAGACTTCATGGGAAAAATGAGGCTGATTCTACCCGGAAACCTGATCTGAGCCTATTAGTAAGTAGCAAGCTGAACAAGTAAGGCAGACATGCTCAAATGTCTGTTTAGGTTGGAAAATATGTGGGTTATTACAACTTTATATCATTTAATAACTTTCTGGTTGGGTTTATAGCATCTATTAAATTCATTTTTTAAATCTAAAACATTCCCAACCCAACAGCCTGTGAGTGGCTTGTGTACTGTTTCCCTATAAAGTCAGCCTTGAATTTTAATCAGATTAACCCTTACACCCCCGAGAGTCCATTGTATTGAGTATTGTTCGTTACTGTTTCTGCAAAACACACAGTTCCCACAGGGAGAACTCTAAACTCCCACGGAACTTTTGTACCACTTTCATTTTCATGAGAAGCCAAAAACTTTTCGAAGTTGTCATACTAGAGAATTTCTTTCTTTCTTTCTTAAAAACAATGACATCAATTTAGAGGACACCTGACTGGGTTTTAACTCGTTTCCCTATTGCAATTTCCCTGTTACGATTTCCCTTTCAACTACAAATTGAGTCTCCCGGTCCTAGGTCCTGTTTGTTTTACCAGGACTGTGGACTCCAGCCTTCTTGAACGTGTTTTGGAGAGTCACTAAATGGAGCTCTTGTACAGATTTTAAATGCACGTTCAGGACATGCAAATGAACTGTAGTCCAATTAAGCAATGAAAAAAAATAGCCTTAAATATCCTGTTAATGAACTGCATTCAGGCACTAAAAAGACATTCCGTCATGATGGGATTATAAAGATCCTGCCCTTAATTACGAGTTGTAAAAGCCACTTTCAGGTAGAAATAAAGAGGGTAACAGTTGTTCAATTAGAGGTGAACATTCATCTAGGAGGGAAAAAGCCTTTCTGTGGTAAGACCCAGAAATCTTGTTTTTCTGCTAATGCGATTTCATACATTTTTGCCGCATGGTGGGCTGAGCAGCATTCCTGGTCTGTTGCCTCGGATGGGAATTGTTCAGTGCCGTGTCACACATGGCCGTGCCTCGAGCGCTCACGCTGGGCGCTGAACCTTCCATGGCCAGTGGCGGACTCTGCAGTGAGCAGACCCACGCTGGTGCATTCTCAGCCTCCCCTTCCCATCTCTGTCTCCAGCCTCGCATCCTTTTCAGGTTTATTCATGAGCTCGTCCCTAGGAGGAAAATGTATTTGCATTATAACATTATACTTAAAAGCTATGAATTACAAACCATTGTAAATAGTGCCTGTTGGTAAACAACTTCTTATAAAACCTGTGAGTGCACACACCCACGCATGCTTCTGTTCATTGGATATTTTTGCCCCTACTCATTGTACCTCCCAACTCTTTAAGTGTTTTAAACCCTAGCAGGTAAAACAGCGGAAGTTCACTTTGCTTTAAGCAGAAAGGAAAGGGTTTTCAATTTGTCTGAAGCGGGCTGTCTGTGAGAATCCTGCCAGAGGCACTGTAGTGATTCTACAAGGAAAGTGTTACAGTATGATGTATTTGGAAACTAAAACCCAGAAAGTGACTTTTATTTTTTTCTGGTCAACAGACGCATAGGTGACTGAACTGAAAATCATTTTTCTTACCCACCTTCTTCCTCTGGAGTATTTTACAAGCAGTTAAACTTAGACCAGACCTTAGGTCATTACAGTAATAACTATTGGTCAAATACTTTCAGAAACTGAAGAATGGATAATCTAGGAGGATTCTAGACCCTTTCGTTAGGTGATTATACAAGAAAATCCATGATGCTGTATTTTGTCCTTTATTGGGAAGATCATCTATATCAAGCTGTTACTCAGCTTTGGACAAGAACTTGAACTTGCAGAGAATTCTGTTGTCTTGGTGTCCAGTCTCTAGGACACTGAGATGCTGCTGTGCAGGTCACAGGTCTTGACTGTTGGCTCACTGTGTCTTGAGTTGGGGGAAGGCCTGTGGCCCAAGGTGGGGCTGGCTCAAACTTACTTTTCCCAGTAAAGTACTTTTTGTGTTCTGAATCAGTTTATTAATTCTGATTGATATTACAAAGACAGGAAGAGGATAGGATGGGCTGGTCCTGTGCGAATGCCTGTTGTCAAGGTGCAGCATTTAAGATTATATATCCTATCAAAACTGCATGATCTGAAGAGATATAGAAATGCCCTTCTGGGGAGAATAAAAACAACTTGCATTTATTACAAATGTTTATCTGGTTCAGTCTTAATTTTAGAGAATTTATCAGGAAGCTATCTTTTTGTTTAAAAAACCTCTTACATCTAGTTAAATGCAATAATAAGGGGGTTTTTGGCTTCATAAGACAAAGTCTCATTGTGTAATTTATAAACCACATATGGGAGCATCAAGGTGGTAAAAAAACAGAAAGAATATGACAAAATGGAGACGATAGTCTGAAAGGGGAAACAGCAGTTGTTATGCCACAGTAGGAGTAAAATTAGTGTAAACACTTCAGAGAGCAACAAAATTGAAGAAGTACATACTCTTAGACTCAGATTTTCCACTCCTAGATTTGTTTACTGGAGAGGCTTTTATCCACCTGCTCCAGAGAGACAAACACATTGCTTCTTACAACACCACTTCCTATGAATAACAGCAGCAACATAAAAGGAACCTCAATGTCTGTCAAGAGGGACATAGATGAATAAATAGCCCTCTATTCATCCAACAGAACTGTATAGTAGTTAGAAGTAAATTGGAAAAACATAAGCTGGGTGTGGTTGTGGATATCTGATCCAGGCCTTCAAGAGGCTACCACAGGAAGACTGCTGCAAGTTCAAGACAAGCCTAGGCTATACAGTGGGTTCAAGTCCAGTAGTGTATGGTGAGACTATGATTCAAAAAACAAACAAACCCATATATTTTGGATAAACCTCAAAAATATAACGTTGAGGTGAAATGGCAAACTGTGGAATTATACTTTAAGGTATTACATGTGTTACATATATTATAGTGGATTTCATTAAAATAAAAATTTTGTGTGCTTCTAAAGCACAACCAATAAAGTGAAAATATAGCATATGGAATATATATAAAAAATATTTCCAAATCATAGATCTGGTAAAAGACTTTATTCAGACTATATAAGTATTATAACTCAACAATAAAAAGATAAGTAGCTCAATTTTTAAAAAAATGGGCAAAATATTTGAATAGACATTTCCTGAAACAAAATACACAAATAGCTAAAAAGCATATGAAAAAAATGTTCTACATTGTTAGTGATTACAAATATGTAAATCAAAGTGGAATATAACTTCATACCCCTTTGGATGATTATAATAAATAGAAGAACAGTAACAAGTATTGGAAAAGATGTGAAAAAATTAGAATCCTCTTCTATTATTGGCCAAACTATGATATGGTGCAGCCACTTTGGAAAGCAGTATAGGAGTTCCTCATAATGTCAAAACAAGGTTGCCATGGACACAGCATCTCTACTTTGATTTAGTCCTTTTAATATTAGTGTAGCAAAATGACCAAGCTAAATACAAAGAAAAAAGTTATTTAGATCAAAGTTTTGGAGCTTGAAAATTCAAGATTGGGTGTCTCCTTTGATTCAGCCTCAGTGTGGGCTTCATGGCAAATAGTATCACCATGGTAGGAGTGCATATGGAAGACATCGCAGGGCAGGAGAGGAAGGCAAGGTCTTGCTTCTCCAGAAACTAGCTCTGTCCAGAACATCAGCATTAACCCTTCTGAGGGCACCACTCCTTGACTGCCTCGTTATTTCAAACTAGAGTGCACCTCCACCCCAGCACCATGACATTGAGGGCAAAGTTTCTAATACGTGAGCCATAAATCACACCAAAACCATATCAGAGACAGAAACTTTTATTTTTAATTGAATTCTTTATTGGTACATTTTGTATACAGCTCACAATCACATTCAACATTGGGGGATTTGTACCAGTGTATGACATGAGTTAATTCTCATTTTTACCCATATCCCTACCAACCTCACAACCCCTCAGCCCCTATATACATGTACTTTCTTTCTCTTTTCAAATCATTTATTCTTTCCCCTCATTATTTTCCCCTACCACATTCCCTTTGAGTTTTTCCTATTTCACAAAATCTATCATACATTCTAGAACTCATTTACAATCTATAGATTCTCATACCAAAGATACAGTATCTACATATCTGTGATCTATTTATTTCACTTATTAGTGTGTCCTCAAGGTATGTCCATTTGCACATAAATGACTGAAATTTGTCATTCTTTATGGCAGAGCAATACTCCATTTTATTAAAAAACCACATTTTCTTTATCCAGTCTCCAGTTGATGGACACCTGGTTTGTTTCCAAATTTAACTACCACAAACTGAGCCTCTATGAACATGGGTGCACATACATCTTTATGATATGATTCTTTTAATTCTTTCTAATATATTCCTAGCAGAAAAATAGCAGGGTCAAATAGGACCTCTAATCCTAGGTTTCTGAGGGATCTCCACACTGATCTCCACAATGGTTGCACAAGTCTACAATTCCACCAACAGTGGAGAAGGGTTCTTTTCTCCCTGCAACCTTGCCAGCATTTATTGTTGGTTGATTCTGCAATAGCAGCCATTTTTGTGGAGTGAGATGAAATCTCAGCATTGTTTTCACTTGCATCTCTTGAATGACCAATGATGTTGAACATTTCTTCACATGCTTCTTGGTTGCTTTTACTTCTTTCTCTGAGAAGTGCACAGACAGAAACTTTTACAGGAACATTCATAGCAACACTGTTCATAATGCTGAACAGTGAAAAACACCCAAATGTTCACCAACTGGTAAGTGGATAAATAAAATGTGGTATATCCATGTAATAGAATTCAGCCATAAAAAATAATGAGGTATTCATGCAAATAGAAACAGCTTAAGATTGTCCCTTTGCTCTGCTTCTCAGCTGTCCTGAACTAAGCACCTTCGCTCTACCAGGCCCTTCTACTGTGATGTTTCTGCCTCGGAGCAGCTAACCATGGACAAGATCTCCGGAAACTGTGGCCTAAATCTCTCCTCTAAGTTGTGGGTGCTGGATATTGTGCCTAAGCTATAGAGAAGCTGACTAACATATGAGATAGCGTTTTCTGACACTTTAAACTGATAAACTGCATAACTAAAAGAGGGAAGGAAAGAGGAGAAAAATAGCAAGAGCTGGGTAATGAAAAGAGAGAAAGAATTGCTTCTGAAAAAGATGAACATGTGATGTTACAATCTCATTTCCCAAACCTGTGGCCAAGTCTGCTCTCATCACCTACCCTCAAACACATGTACAAATAAAACTCTGAAAAAAAAATGAGGATGTGTGTTCTGTGTTCTCTATCCCAGTGCCCAGAATAGGGTATGGTGTGAAGTAGGCACTTAATAAAATCATGCTCAGTGTCTAGATAAGAACTTACTCTGAATAGGTTGGATTTAGTTCCCAAATGACAACCTTAGAGGTGTTAACTCCTGTACCTCTTTGAAAATGCAGGCGAGATCAGATCTACTGATACTTTTCTTTTGCATAAAGCAGGTGTGCCCTAAAAATTGTGTTGGCACAGTAATTTGTGCCAAGTCTCAGAGATTCAGAGATTCTTGGCAATGAAACAAGGTAGAATGAAAGTGATATAGGTATCCGATTTCTTGCTAGTGTGTGATGAGTAGGAGAAACTTAACAGAAGCCTAGGTAAAATGAAAGGGGAAGGAGAATCACCTTCAGAATAGTGAGATGATACACTTTTTTTTAACCATTGAAGAACATAATTGAAGAGAATTACCCATCAGAGTACATTGATGTTAGAAACAGATTTCTTCTAGAAATTTGTCTTTAAGAGATATACTTTTATAAATATTTATGTAAATTAAAATGTTAATAATCAATATATTTTATATTTGAAAACATACACATATTTCTCTGACAAGCTCTCCTGTAAATTCCCTTCCATCTTTCCAGAACTTTTGGTTATGCTCACTGTGTTTTACTACAGCAATTCTCCCACCTAATGAGCCTTTGAGTTTCAGACTTTCACAGGCATATAAGACTCACTTTGTTGTATTATGAATGAATCCAACTTAAAATCATTCTCCCAGAAGGAATTTATTCTAGGTTGGGGGCCCACTGTATTTGCAGCTTCTGGGTTATGTTATTTACACTGTATTTTGTAAGGTTTTTTTTTTTTTAATCTATGAGGTGGGGATGAGATTACTAAAGTTATTCTCTAAAGGTTTAAAAAATAAGAAAATAATTGATATTATCCAAATGCTTAGAAAAAAGGTTGCTGCATGTGCAGATGGAGTTCTTAGAAAGGAAGTAAAATTGTCTGTTGCAGCTCGTTTTGATGGATGAGGTAATAAGAACAGCCTGGTTAGTCCTGGCTGTGTGAAGCGACCGTAACAT
Organism: Thryonomys swinderianus; assembly: GCA_004025085.1. NCBI lineage: Eukaryota > Metazoa > Chordata > Mammalia > Rodentia > Thryonomyidae > Thryonomys > Thryonomys swinderianus. The sequence continues at coordinate 7,180 of PVIC010016029.1, read as the reverse complement.
GTGTGGCTGTAGTCACACAGATTAGAGAAAATATCTGAATGGTAGAAAGAAAAAAAAATCCATTCACTCAGAGAATAGCCTACTGTGTGCCCAGCATGGCTCAGCACTAAACCAAGAAATTGAATGTCCTACCCTCCTGGGGATTCATGGCAGTGGGCACCACGATTACTGGGCACCAAGAGGAAAAAATCTGAGCTGGATTGGGAGGGTACTTCTGCCTGTCAGGAAGCCAGGGGATGAGATTAATTTCTGGCCATCACTTTTCTTCTCCCATTCAGCCCCAAAATAAGAAACAAAAATGAAAGGCACCAGCATGGTGGTATATGATTGTAATCTCAGTAATCTGCAACGCTGAGGCAAAATGGCAAGTTTGAGCTCAACCTAGGAAACTTAGTGACTTAATGAGACTGTGTGAAAACTTACAAATAAAAATAAAAACTGGGGCCGGAGGGTTAGCTCAGTGGTTCCGGCGCCTGCCTTGCAAGCGCAAGGACCTGAGTTCGATCCCCGTTAACCACATATAATGCTGGGCGTGGTGGCTCACGCCTGTAATCCCAGCACTCGGGAGGCAGAGACGGGAGGATTGCTGAGTTCGCGGCAGCTTGCCTGGGCACCATAGTGAGCTCAGGGCCAGCCTGAACTACAAAGTGAGACCCTGTCTCCAAAAAGCAAAAAATAAAAAAAAAATTAAAAAAAATAAAAACTGGTGGGGATGTAGCTCAGGGTGAAAGCTCTTCCCAAAGATTGAATTTCAGTGTGGGTTAAGCCAAATGTACTTGAGAGTAAATATCAAAGAACTTCAGTTAGAGTGGAAATTTTGTTGCTAACAATGGTTTCCTCCATGTGAAATGAGAAGTTAGATTATGTAATGTCCAAAGCCTCTCTCTTCTAAGCTGTCTATGGTTGTGTGGTCACTGGGCTCAGGAACAAAGTCAGTGCTGGTTTGTGGGGACGCATTTCCTAGACTCAAGCTCAAACCTTTGTGCAGTGTTTACAGACAGCATAGCCAAGTAAGGCATGAGAAATCCTATTTACAACAGAGTGCTCGATAATCTGATGTGTAGTTGAAAAACTTGAATTTGAGTTTCAGTATTATTTCTGAAACTTCATGGTAAAACAAAAATTTCAAGTAAATTTTTGAATCCAAATAGAAATCTACCAACTGCCAATTTTTTCTTCAGTGGAACAACCACATCATTATTTACTAAAACTTTTTTATCTTACACTGTATCTGAAACATTAATTTACCTACCTATGAGGTTCCTAAGGTCTCCACTTGGAATTTTTTCAGTAGTCATTTCTAGTGATCACTCAGCACATCTTGACTCAGATTAAAACACCTTTGTGTTAGTGCTTGTGTGTACCTCCCACAAAAAAACCTTGAGTTTTTGAGGGTCAAATTTGGTCTTAATCATCTTTATGTCCAAACTGTTAACCCCGCACCTTACATAAAGGAAACCCTCGATGCATGTTGGTTGGATTGCTTTGTCTGTCCTCTGGTGCAGTATGAAAGCTGTCTGGAACTCCTCAACTTCCTCGATTTCTGGGGAGCTCAGCTGATAGAGACTGAAAGCCCACAGGCTGTAGAAAGGAGACAAAGCACACAGATTGAGTCTTGGAAAGGAGTTAATACAGATGGAATTGATATTGGCAAGACACCAAATATCATAAAAATGTGGCAGAATTGATTAATTCCACTCAGAAAATAAACAAAGTTAATTTACCTTCCCAGTTAGTTATATAATCGCAACCCACACAAGGGTAGAGTTGGATAGCTGTTGAGGCCATAGGTTAGGAACCTGTGAGGGAAGAAGCCTAACCAGAGCTTTCCTGTAAGTGTTCATAGGCCCTAAAACTATCAAGCATACAGAATGGACCCCATTTAGAAGACCTCCAGTTCCCTGGATTGGGAGAAAGAAAATGTTCTCCTTTGTTTTTGTTTATATTTATAGCATATATTTACGAAGTCTATTGTTTTCCTCTTGGGAGTATGGAGGGAAGAGCAGTGTGTTCCTATGGAAATCATGCATTCTCTTCTCTGCTTAGTAAATAAAGAAAGCTTCCACTCCCAGTCTCCAGGCTACCAAGTCACAGTGGAGGCTGTGTTGAATCTTTTTTTTTTTTTTAAATTAACTTTTATCTTTATTGGTACATTGTATATACACATCATGATCACACTCAATATTGGGAATTTGTACCAGTATATGACACATTTAATTCTCATTTTTTCTTGTTCCCCTACCCACCCCACAACCCCCACCCCCTAAATACAAAGTTTTGTTTCCCTTTTTTATTACCATCACATTTTTCTTTACCTCTCCTTACTCACCCCTCTACCACATTTCCCTTTGAATATTTTGTATTTTACAATATCCATCGTACGTTATACTTGTCTAGAATTTAGGGATCTGTGAAGCCATCTTTCAAAGATTTTTTTCTATTATTTGTTTCACCAAACTTCAGCACAGTTGCTACACCTGAAAGTTTTGCCAGATTAACAAGGATGTTTTTCTGTTAGTTTTTACTAGTCATAGTCTCTAACATCTTTAATTTGGAAATATGCTGCAATATGTGGCCGATTTCTTCAGTGTGCCATTGTCTTCTAAGATCATATTTCACTTAAGTTGGTGAATTTATTGGCATAAATTGCTTATAATGTTATTTTTCTTTAATATCTATTTATTTCCATTTTTCTTTTTTTTTTCTCCATTTTGCAGTACTGCGCATTGAACTCCGGACTTTGCACTTGCCAGGCAGGGCCAGTGCTACTGAGCTAAATGCCCAGCTCATGGGGCTGTACTGAATCTACCATGTATGTTTCTAGCACCAGGAGTCACTCCTCAGTGAATGGCCCCACGCATAAATTCTAGGCAGGTCAGTGTAATTGCTAACCAGTTTGGTAGGTCTTTTTTTTTTTTTTTTAAATGAGATTGGTGCGGGGAGATGGGTGCAAAGTGAAGAAGAAAGTGAGATGAATAAAAAAATAGCTCTTCTATTTAGAGGTGGTTATCAGCCAGTAGAAGATCGTCATGAGTGTGGGAAGTGGTTTGTGTGGGCTGAGTTTGGAATTGAGCCATTGTCTAACTTCTCCATTTTCAGGGCTTTGAATTCTTTTCTTAAACTGTTCTTTTGGGCTCTGATGAGCTCCCCAATAGCAAGTCTAAAAACTGTGTGTGTTATACACAGGGTGTTTATAAGCATCTTGTGAAGGAAAATTGACTCCTGAGGAGGCTTATATATTTCTAAATGCCTAAAATATTGATTTCAGCAGGGGACTATGTAAAAAGGGGGCTACAAACCAGAGAGTTTATCAAGTTCTTTTTCCTGTAAAACTAAATTATAAAGTTTTGAACATATGAATTTTGTTACATTAACTAAAACCTAGAACACAAGATCTAATTAACTTAGTTAATTAAAACCTAGGGAAAAACCCCAATGCAACAGAAAGTAGTAGGAATAGTCCTTAGGACCAGAGCAAAATCAAGGATTTTTTTCAACCACTATAATCTATTTAAAAAAATAAAACCCCAACTTGAAATAAATTCATTATTTTCCAACAGCACAAAATCCAGGCAAGTTGTAGAATAGCTTCCGTGCCTGCACTAGGCCGTGGCCACAAGAGTGGCTATGTGCCCCAGTTCTCAGGCACACAAAGACAACAACCAGTGAAGCTCACATTCTAAGCACAGGAAGAGAATCAGTTTAGTGCAATTAATGCATTAATTGCACTAAACTGATTCTCATTATGTTCAATGCTCATTATGTTCAACTCATTATGTTCAATGCTCAGTGTTATTAAACCAAGCTGAGAGAGAGGTGGATCTCACCAGAGTCCTAAGCGCTTTCCAAACATTTCACGTGTCAGGGTCCCACTCATTGCCTGATTGTGGTGGGCAAACTTCTAGGTGGCCCAATGATCCTCTGCCTCTTGGTGAACCATCTCGGGTCACCCTCTCCCTCTGAGGACAGACTGGATCGAGACACTGGCCTCTAGTCAGAAATAATGGAAAAATGGCAGCATGATAGAATAACCCCTTTGTAGTAGGACTGCAGAAGCCTGGGACTTATGTCTTGTTAGCAAACTTTTCTGGTGGCTTTGGTGAAGCACATGGGATGTAGGTCGCCCACGTGGGCAGGAGCCAAGGGCAGCCAGTGACCACCACCCTAGGAGGAGGTAAGGACCTTGGGCTCAGAGCTGGAAGGAAGCTGAACCCTCCCAACAACCACACAGGTGCACTTGGAAGACATAATTTTCCAGTCGAGCCTTTAGATTTTCATGTTGCAGTTTGTGAGTAACCCTGAAATGAAACACTCAGATAATAGTTCCTGGACTCCAAGAGAAACTGCAACATAATAAATGTGTGTTGTTGAGCTGGGGATTTAGCTCAGTGGTTCCTATATCTGCCTTGCAAGTGCAAGGTCCCGAGTCCGATCCCCAGCAACCACATACCACAGTGCCAGGCGCAGTGACTCACACCTACCAGCAATCAGTACCATATACCATAATGCCGGGTGTGGTGCATCACGTCTGCAATCTCAGCACCCAGGAGGCAGAGGCAGAAGGATTACCATGAGTTCAAGGCCTGCCTGAGCTACATAGTGAGCTCAGGACCAGCCTGAACTCCAAAGTGAGACCCTGTCTCAAGAAAAACCAAAAAGCAAACAAAAACAAATAAATGTGTGTTGTTTTAGTCACCATGCTTGGACTTATTTGTTATTGTCATACCTTCTAATAGGGGCACATTATTTTTTTAAAATTGTATTAATATATATTTAATTAGTCTATAGTTTTAAGTATATGTATATTATATTTGTACTTTTATATGTAACATATATTTATAATGAATTAATATATATCTATAAAAATGTATTTATATATATGTTCTTGATCCTAAAAAAATTATCATTAGATGATTTTTGTCACTGTGCAATTATTAGAGTGTACTTACACAAATCAAGGTGGCATTGCCTTTATACATCTAGGCTATATGATTAGCTACATATATATTTAGTGTAGTCCAGTGCTCCAAGAGCTATGATGAAGGGAAGCAACCCCAATTAAAACAGTTATGGAAAATGACATGACCAAGTGACATGGTAAACTTCTTCTCCCTTTAGATGCAGGTGTCCGGTATTGTGTCCCAGCAATGAGAAAATTGACTGAAACAATATAGATGGCTAATACACACTGGGACACCCTAGAGCATTTGTAACCAGACAAGCCTCACTCAGGGGCACTGAGTAATAGTGCTGAGCCCTGCAAAGCAGCCATGCCAGATGGCAGTGACTCCCAGCTGGGCCGTGTGTCACTGACTGCCTAGTTTTCGGTGTGAGCACCGCACACACAGGCTGTCTGAAAACCTCAGCCTCTCTTGTCCCTATCCTCTCTCTTCATTAGAAATCACCCCCAGCCAGTTTACAACAGAGAGCTCTGTTTACAACAGAGAGATCTGTAACCCCCAGTCAGTTTACAACAGAGAGCCAGTTTACAACAGAGAGATCTGTAACTGAGGGGTACTGCAAAGTCCTGGGAAACTGTATTTGTTTCAGGCCCATCTTACTTGTTCAGAGGGGATTGAAGCATTGTGTCTGTGCTGTCAGGGAATAGTGGGGACCATGTCTAGGCTCAAGTCCTAGCTCTGCCTTTTAATGGCTTTTCCAAATGTTACTAAATGGCTGCAAACATTAATTTCCATGCTTGAAAAGAAGGAACAAGTATCACTTATCTCTAAGTGTTAGGAAAAAGAAACCAAATAACATATGAAGTCCTGATGTTTAAACATTTAAATGTTGGTCCTCTTTTTATTTTCCATTCTGGTGTGTTTTTTTTTTTTTCTTTCTGAGACAGGGTCTCGCTTTGTAGTTCAGGCTGGCTCTGAGCTCACTATGTAGCCCAGGCAAGCTTCGAACTCAGCAATCCTCCTGTCTCTGCCTCCCGAGTGCTGGGATTACAGGCATGAGCCACCACGCCCGGCACTGTGGTATGCGGTATTGATTGTTGGTGGGCGTGAGTCTCCACGCCCAACATTGTATGTGGTAACTGGGGATCGAACTCAGGACCTTGCGCTTGCGAGGCAGGCGCTGGAACCACTAAGCTAACCCTCTGGCCCTCCATTCTGTTTTTATATAGCCAAAGGTCTCCATGTATCTAGTTCTTACAACAAACATGTTCATAATCTTTTCCTTTTTTCTGGTATTGAGAATTGAATTCAGGACCTTCAGACTGAACTACGCTCTCAGCTCTTTTTTATTTTAAAATTTTAAGATAAGTTGCTGAGGCTAGTTTCAGCCTTACGATAGTCCTGCCTCCACCTCTGAGTGCAGGGATTAGAAGCATGCACCACCATACCTGGCTGTATGATCTTTTAAAAGTTTTTACATCTTTCTAATGTTCATCTGCTATCCCGGAATAGTAATTGTTCAAGTAGTTAAAATGGGATAAATGTCTATGGAACAAATATCTAATATTTAGGAAACAGTGTTACTCAACAAAGTCTGAGGTATTCCCTGAAGGAAAGAGGGGGAATTCAACCCCCCCCCCACCCAGGAGGTGGGTTTCAGGTTCCTTAACTTATGTCACAGAAAAAAAATTGTAGAATGTGTTTGCAAGAGTCATCAGAAAGGTTTATTAGGTAAAATAAACTCAAAGGCAGGGTGGGTCCTTGAGAGAGTGCCACACAGTGGCCTGGCCCTACAGGTCTTCATGTGGTCTCAGGGATGTCCTCGAGACCAGAGACTTAGGATGTGTTCGTTTGGTGGGTGATGCTAGAATGCAAACTGTTTGCATGCGCTTGAAGTTTAAAGCCACTGCTACCCACTTAATAGTTCTGCTTCCTTGAGGATGGAGGTGGGGGGAGCACGGGCCCAAATTATAGGCTTATTGAATTTAAGACCCTTAGGGATGTTTTTGGAGTGAGTTTCCCAGAAGGGAAAGATGTACTGAAACGTGGGTCACTACGTATTTTGAAGTTGCTCCTTTCTTCCTTCCTCCTTCCCTCCCGTCCTCCCTTCCTCCATTTTTTTCCATTTTTTTCTTTCTCCCTTTCTCTTGTTCTCTCCCTTTCTTTCTTCTTTCTCTTTCTTTCTTTCTTTCTTTCTCTCTTTCTCTCTTTCTTTCTTTCTTTCTTTCTTTCTTTCTTTCTTTCTTTCTTTCTTTCTTTCTTTCTTTCTTTCTTTCTTT
>PVIC010016028.1:0-34450 GCA_004025085.1 Thryonomys swinderianus | reverse complement strand
TTTTTTTTTTTTTTTTTTTTTTTTTTTGCTTTTTGGAGACAGGGTCTTGCTTTGTAGTTCAGGCTGGCCCTGAGCTCACTATGGTGCCCAGGCAAGCCGCCACGAACTCAGCAATCCTCCTGTCTCTGCCTCCCGAGTGCTGGGATTACAGGCGTGAGCCACCACGCGCAGCATTATATGTGGTAACCGGGGATCGAACTCAGGTCCTTATGCTTGCGAGGCAGGTGCCGGAACCACTGAGCTAACCCTCCGGCCCGAGATCTTAGACTTTTGACTATATACTGATTTTCATCCTCCCAGGTATACCAGAGTCCAAAACTGATTTTGTCAAATCAAACCTTGAGTTGTCTTTCTACATACAATCCCCAAGTTATAAAAGAGTTCAGAGCAAGATCTGTTAAATGTTTGTCCAATTCATAGGCCACCCCACACAGCTGTGTCAGCCTATAGGTAATACCACTGTAGTGACTGCCTATGTTTCTGATTCTAGAAGTTAAGTGCTATAGTGTAAGAGAAATAATGTTTTCTCCTCTTTCCTTGGTAGAGAGGGCCAATGCTAAAGTAAAGTTTTAAACAGGATGTTTTGTCTTTGGCAATTTCTAACAATCTTCTTCAGTACCTCACTTCTAAATGCCCAGGACTTTCCCCAAGCCTCTAACACACTTCAATAATAGCATGTGATAATCGCTTCAAACTCTCAAAGATACTTGCGTTGTTTTGTGTTCTGTTTGTAACTAAGTCTTGCTGTGTAGTTCAGGCCACCCTTAACTTACTGTATAGTCCAGGATGCTGTTGCACTCCTAACAATCTTCTGCCTGAGCCTTTCAAGTGCTAGGATTGCAGACATGTGCCACTACACCTGGCAGGATGTTTGCATTAAGAGAATGTGAATAAATCTGGTGAGCGGTATTTTGGCAGTAATCAAGTTCACGGAAAAAAAAAAATTTTTTTTTTTTTTTGAGACAGGGTCTCACTTTGTAGTTCAGGCTGGCCCTGAGCTCACTATGTAGCCCAGTTTGCTGCAAACTCAGCAATCCTCCTGTCTCTGCCTCCTGAGTGCTGGGATTACAGGCGTGAGCCACCACGCCCGGCATTGTGGGATGCTGTTTGTGAGTCTCCACACCCAGCATTATATGTGGTTTCTGGGGATCGAACTCAGGACCTTGCGCTTGCGAGGCAGGCACCGGAACCACTGAGCTAACCCTCCGGCCCACACGAAAATTTTTAAGCTCTGTGAGTAAATAAAATTTTCAGTTTTGGCTAGGCATGGTGGCTCACACCTGTAATCCCAACATTCAGGAGGCAGAAGCAGGAGGATTGCTGAGTTTGAGGTTTGCCTGGGCTACATAGTGAACTCAGGGCCAGCCTGAACTACAGAGCGAGACCCTGTCTCAAAAAAAAATTTGTTTTTTCAGTTTTGTACCAGTCATGGGAGTTTGTCCCTAGAGTCATTTCTTTTTTTTTTTTTCTTTTTTTTTTTTGAGACAGGGTCTTGCTTTATAGTTCAGGCTGGCTCTGAGCTCACTATGTAGCCTAGGCAAGCTTTGAACTCAGCAATCCTCCTGTCTCTGCCTCCCGAGTGCTGGGATTACAGGCGTGAGCCACCATGCCCGGCACTCCTAGAGTCATTTCTAATAAGTCTGGTTTCACCTAGTTTTTAATCCTTTACTTCTAAAAACAAGTTCTTTAAATGTTTATGTCCAATAGTATGTATAAATTGTTTTGTAAGAACTTAAAAGTAATTCATTTTCTTTAGGAGGCTAGAAGTGGCCAGAATGACACGTGTGTGTGTGGCCTTTTTATTTTTCCAGGCTGGATTTGAACTTGTGATCGCCCTCTTTCTACCTAATTTAGTGCTGGGTTTATAAGAATGTGTCACCACAACTACCCCTCTGCTTTTGAAGCTTATCCATTTCCCTTCTAGGAGGCAGGCTTGGGTGAATGGAGCAGTAAGGGAAACCTTAGCTAAGCATCTTTCAATCCTCCTGACAAATTTGGTGGGTTCAACTACCAAAATTTAGAAACCAGTCTGTGCTTCCTGTGAACAGTTACTCCTTTGGTATAAATAAATACATTACCTCAAGATGAAACAAAATGTTCTTCCTTCCCAGTTAATTTCCTCTTTGACCTTGTCTTTTTTCTTCGGTCGTCTCTCCTTTTCCTGGCCTAACCCTTAATGCAGAATGCCTGGTTTCGGAAATCGCGTTTCAAAGGAGGAAAAGGCAAAAAGCTGAACATCGGTGGAGGAGGTCTGGGCTATCGAGAGCGACCTGGCCTAGGCTCTGAGAACACAGTGAGTTCAGACTATAGCAGTTCTCTTGGAGTTGTCCCATGTCTTAAATGAGGGTAAGGCTATTCTGATCTACCTATGAAAGTGCCAGAAAATTCAAAAACCTGTTTAGCACTGAGCATTTATCCAATCTGATTTGAGTCACCACTAGAGAAGCATGTGTGTGTACTTGGCTAACTAGGGCTTGGTCAGGAAATTAGTGTGTACTTATGTGGTATTAAAGTTGTCATTTCTTTGCCGGGCATGGTGACTCACACCTATAGTCCTAGCATTTGGGAGGCAGAGGTAGGAGAACTGCTGTGAATTCAGGCTAGCCTGGAATACAAAGTGAGCTCAGTGTCAGCCTGAACTACAAAGCAAGACCCTGTCTCAAAAAACAAAAATAATTTAAAAATAAAGTTGTCATTCTTATATGTTCACAGGCATCCCCCACCTCAGACTAGAGGAGGGACCCAGCAGTTTTGTTTATATAATTCCTCCAACTCTATCCTATAGCCTGCTGCTGGGAAAAACTTAGCTAAAGTGTCACTATATAAACTCTCCTTATACCTTGTCAATAAACTCAGGAATGATTGCCTAGAGCTAGGGAAATGCATGAGAGAAAAGTGAGATGAAATTTTTCTTAAAATCCAAATAACTAAAGTACCACCTCATTGGGGCTGGGGATTTAGCTCAAGTGGTACCGCACTAACCTTAGATCACAAGGGCCCGAGTTCAATCCCCAGTACTGCAAAAAAAAAAAAATAATAATAATAATAATAATAAAGTACCACCTCATTGTCTTAACTACCTGTTTCCTTCCTTTCTCTTTCTTTTCTTTCTTCTTCCCTTTTTCCTCCTCCTCCACTTTTCCCCCTCCTCTTCTTTTTCCTCTTCTTTTTTCTGCAATGAGGGTCTTGCTATGTTATCCTGGCTGTTCTCTATCTTATGGGCTCAAGTGATCCTCCTTTGGCCTTCCAAGTAGGTAGCTGGGTTGTAGGTGTATACCACCATGCCAAACATGTTTTTCTGCAGAGTTTTGTTGTGGTTTTGTACTAGAGATAGAACCCAGGGTGATCTGCCACTGAGCTACATCCCCAGCCCTTAATTGCCTAGGCTGGGCTGGAATTTACAATTCTCCTGACTACCTGGAATTACAGGTGTTTATCACCATGCCCGGCTGTTTTGTTCTTTGAGATATAGGATCTCTCCCTGTGTTGTCAGACTAGTCTCAAACTCAGGGGTTTAAGCAGTCCTGCCAACTCAGCCTGTCAAGTAGCTGGTACATTTGCCTGTTTTCTCACTTGTTGATTCTTAAGCCATGGAAGAAAATTTCTAGTTTTTTGTAGTGTTATAATTAGCTTGACATCTTCAGCAAATATTATTACCTTAATAGTGATAGTGATAGGGCCTGAGGGTTGACTCAGTGGTTCCGGCGCCTGCCTCGCAAGTGCAAGGGCCTGAGTTCGATCCCCGGTAACCACATACAATGCTGGGCGTGGAGACTCACGCCCACCAGGAATCAATGCCACATACCACAGTGCCCGGGCGTGGTGGCTCACGCCTGTAATCCCAGCACTCAGGAGGCAGAGGCAGGAGGATTGCTGAGTTCGAGGCTTGCCTGGGCTACATAGTGAGCTCAGAGCCAGCCTGAGCTACAAAGCGAGACCCTGTCTCAAAAAAAAAAAAAATAGTGATAGTGATAATGATGCAGATGATGGTGATAGCCAATAATTACTAAACATTTCATATGTACCAGGACCATTCCAAGTATTAAAAGCAGTTTGTCTTTAATTCAGTGTAGTAACAGATAATAAAACTAAAGCACCTGTAGTTTCATACTGGTAAGGATCAGATCAGATTGATATCCTCAATGGATATCAATCAATTCAGAGACTAATCACATTATGCTATACTGGTGGCCTTTTCATGTTTAACATAATTTTTACTTAATTGAATGCTTGCATAAATAGTACTTGCTCAACTGTGGGCATAATCTGATGGTACTTCCAAAAGTAGAATTGCTGGGTAAGGAGCATAGGTATGTTTATGCCTCTACATCCTGCACCATTTCCCACAAAGGGCAACTTTCTAAAAATACCCAGGTCCCAGTGCAGTTCTTTCTACAGCGTTTTCAGGGTAATAAGTACAGTCTTTGGTAGTTGCACTCCACCTATCTCCCTGTCCTCTCATTGATGTGTTTTATTTTTTAGGATCGGGGAAATAATAACAATGTGATGAGTAATTATGAGGCTTACAAGCCCTCCACAGGAGCCATGGGAGATCGACTGACAGCGATGAAAGCAGCTTTCCAGGTCTGAAATAAGTACTTTGTTATTAAGTCTTCCTGAGATGGCAACTGAGCTCACCTTAAGTTTAGTCTCTTCTCCTTGCTTGGATTTCGTATATGGACAGTGCTCGTTCTACAGCTGAGTTCCATTCTTGTGACTAGGTCATTAACTGAATTGGGCGCCAGATGAGGAATTGTGTAGATTATGTACTTTATAATATTCAGAACAAAGAAATAGCCAAAGGAGACTCTAACTTGATAACTTTGCTTTTATTTGGATAAGACTTACATGCAATACTGTAATATGTAACAACATAAAACCTACAGTACAACTGTGCAGTACAATTAACAAAAATTATAGCATTATATAAACAAGGTATACTATACCAAAAAAAGACCTTGAGGCTCTATAAACAAGATACACAAAACTGTATTTAAAAAAAGATGTGTTGTAAGTCCAAACAGCATACCTCAGTCATTAAAAATGGTTAGGTCAGGGCTGGAGATGTAGCTCAGTGGTTCTGGTGCCTGCCTAGCAATCACAAGGTCCCTGGTTCGATCCCAGGTAACCATATACAATACCGACCAACAATCAGTACTATGTACCACAATGCTGAGCGTGATGGCTCACGCCTTTAATCTCAGCCCTCGGGAGGCAGAGGTAGAAGGATTGCTGAGTTCAAGGCTTACCTGGGTCAGGGCCAGCCAGAACTACACAGTGAGACCCTGTCTCCAAAAAAAAATTTTTAAATGAGTAGGTAATTAAATGGGATCATTATAAAACTTAACAGTAACTTACCTAGAGATAGAAGTGCAAAGCTAGGGAAACCCCTCATGCCAGTCACTTGTATCAGCAGCTAGAGCCTGGGACTCCTATGCTGCAGCAGGGTCTGTTGCATTCCATAGCTCTCCAACCTGTGTTGCCCACTTAGTACAACCTATTGCAGTTAACAATAATTGCCCTCTTTTTGGCTAAGACAGGTTCAATTCTACTGTCTCCTGTTAAATATTTTCCCCCTGACTTGTTTTGTTCTATTTTGAGTTAAGGTTGTTACGTTGCCCACGCTTGTTTCAAACTAATGAAATCTAGTGATCGTCCCACCCAGCCTCCTGAGGAGCTAGAACTACAGATATGCATCATCATACCCAATTTTCTTATAAATTTTGAACTTCTTTTTCAAGCTGTTCTTCTACTTAGCTACTTAGCATCCGATTAACTAGCTGGGCCTTTATTTACACACATTACCTCTATCCAGACTGGTGCTCCTAGTTTGTCCCCACAATTTTTTCTTTTCTTTTCTTTTCTTTTTGAGACAGGGTCTCGCTTTGTAGCTGGCCCTGAGCTCACTGTGTAACCCAGGCAAGCCTCAAACTCAGCAATCCTTCTGCCTCTGCCTCCTCTAAGTGCTGGGATTATAGGCATGAGCCACCACACCACGCCTGGCATTTCATGTTTTATATTAATAGAAGAACTCAAAAATTCCCTTTAGGAATTTTCAAATAATGTTATCATATTATATGCATTATTACCTCAGTGTCAATAGTTGTACCATACATGTCAGATTCATTTCTAACCCAAAATATAATTATATCACACTAAAGTTACTAGACAAAAACTAAATAGCTTTATGTCAGCTCAGGTTAAGCTTTATTGTTCTTTGTTATGGTGGGGATCAGACTCATGGCTTTGTGCATGTTGGGCAAGTGCCCTATTATTGGGTTGCAGTCCTACCCCATTATAGCTAGACTCTTCAAAAGTATTATTTTCATTATTTTTTAAAATTTTGAATTATCAGTAACAGATTGCAGACCATAAATGTGTTGGACTGCTTCATCTTACTTTTCCAGACAGTAAATTTTGATACAATAAGATCTATCCCTCTACAAAAATCTTTCTTCTGTTTTATAGCACAAGAACCAAGGGCTGGGGATTTAGCTCAGAGGTTCTGATGTCTGCCTGGGAAGCACAAGGTCCCAGTTCAATCCCCAGTACTACATACCACAATGCCAGGCGTGGTGGCTCACGTCTGTAATCCCAGCAGTCAGGAGGCAGAGGCAGGAGGATTGCTGTGAGTTCAAGGCTAGCCTGGGCTACATAGTGAGTTTCGGACCAGCCTGAACTACAAAGTGAGACCCTTTCTCAAGAAAAACCAAAAAAAGAATGAAAGGACCATCAGGATGGTCCCACACAATCATGATTCAAAGATAACAGAATTAGTTCCTATTTTCTTATGGGCTTGCCAAGTTTATATGTGTACTCAGGTTTCTTGAACTTGCTATTTTACCTACCCCTGTTGTCTCTTTCTCTTTCAGTCACAGTACAAGAGTCATTTTGTCGCAGCCAGTTTAAGTAATCAAAAGGCTGGAAGTTCTGCTGCTGGGCCAAGTGGATGGACTAGTGCAGGAAGCTTGAATTCTGTTCCGACTAATTCAGCACAGCAGGGCCATAACAGTCCTGACAGCCCCATTGCCAGTGCTGCCAAGAGCATGCTGGGCTTTGGCAATGCTGGAAATATCAGCAGTGCTCCAGTGACATACCCTTCTGTTGGTGCCCAGGGAGCCAACAACACAGCTTCAGGGAATAACAGCCGAGAAGGGATTGGGGGAGGCAATGGGAAAAGAGAGAGGTACACGGAGAACCGGGGTGGCAGCCGTCATAGTCACGGAGAGAGTGGCAACCGGCATGGTGATAGCCCACGTCATGGAGATGGTGGTCGCCATGGAGATGGATACCGTTACCCAGATAGCAGCAGCAGTAGCCGTCATACTGATGGCCATCGGCACGGGGAAAACAGGCATGGAGGAAGTGCAGGCCGGCATGGGGAAAGCCGGGGTACAAATGATGGTCGGAATGGAGAAAGCAGGAAAGAAGCTTGTAATCGTGAAAGCAAGATGGACCCCAAGGTGGACATCAAGATGGATAAGATGGACAGCAAGACAGATAAGACAGCTGATGGTTTTGCTGTCCCAGAGCCACCTAAACGCAAAAAGAGTCGATGGGACAGTTAGAGGGTATGTGCTACAGTGTGAAATTGGTTCTTTAATTTTATTTTTAGAGAGATTTTGGTAACTAGGTGTCTCAGGGCTGGGTTGGGGTCCAAGATATAAGGACCCCCTGCCCTTAGTGGAGAGCTGGAGCACAGACATTATGCCTTCGTATGAATGACTATTCAGATGCTTTCTTGGGAAGCTGCTTTGGTCTCAGCAAGCAGTGAGAGCTGGGAAGCTTCTGTTGGCTCTGGGTGAGTTGTCATGAGGGTAAGTGGAAGACACTTCGGTGGGAAAAAAGCCTTACAAGGCACAAAACTCACTCTAGGTTTGTAAGTAGCTTATATTTTTTACTAAAATGTCACCTTATAAACATCTATGAATCAAATTCTTTTTCTTAGCTCTCTGGCCAGGCAGTCCCCTTTTAAGAGTTGGCTTCTGCACACCCAAACTATTGAGCTGTTGGGGATGTTTGGAAAGCAGTTTGGTGCTTCAGGACGTTTGAGGGAAGGGAGATGCCCAATTCTAAACAAGAGTCGATGCTCAGGTTCTCCAGACTGTATCCAGCCCTAGACATAGAAGAGGCAACCTTCCAGACCCAGCTTCTGAGATTCTCAGAGCCTCTGTGATTGAAGGAAAATGATGAGTCCGAAAGGGGTTCCAGGGTTGTTTCAGGCCTGAGGTATTGTTAAATTTAAAATTAAAAAAAAATGGAACAACAGCTTTTAAAGTGTCTTCTATTTGTTTTGGTTTTTTTTTTTGTAACTTGCCCCAATAGAAGTCTTATGCTAAAATGATTTTGATGATTTTTGTTCTTTGTTTATAAAGGAAAAGAAATACACAAACTTCAAATTTTGTGATTTTTGTGAAGGTTTCTTTAAGATGTGCATTACACTGCTTGCTCTCTAGTAAATGCTTTACTACTGGGACCTGCAAACTGTTTGTCATTTCTACCTTATTCTACCTTAGTTGGTACGTATTGTGATTTAGAATAGTCAAGCACTATGTTTTATGTTTTATTCAATAATGGAGTAGGGCAGGGGAGATGCAAGAGGTCCATATCCCTAGGAATAGGTTACAAAATACCACACTCAACTTTCCCTTAAGATTTAAAAAAAGATTTGACTGTTTCATCCACGACTCCAAGTTCTTCACAGAAGGGTAATGGATTATCACAGCACCGCCAAAATAGTTCCTAGGTGCTTTTCATAGGAAACCATCCTATAGGCAGGAAGATATGCTTCTCATCACTTAGGACCACCTCCCTGGCATCTCAGATTGCTGTGATACAAGCAAGAGCAAGACTGGAGGCCAGGGTTAGTGACACCACAGTTTGCCTACTAAGTTTAACAGTCTCTTTATTTCCGTTTGTGCTTTTTCTTCTGTTCCTTACGTTGCTGTGCTCTCTGATCCTTCTTCATCCTGGAGTCCACGACCTTGAAATGACCTCTGACTCCAGCTGGCCGCCGCACTTTGCGACCCACACCTTTTTTGGCTACAACATAGGTGACTTGGCGTTTCTCCTTGCCAAGCCCAGCCTTCTTATAGAGACTATAAAAAGAAAGAAAGGTTAGAGGCCCACTTTCTGCTATTCTTAACTCTTTTGTGGGTATCTTTCCCCCAATTACCTTCGCAACTGTGCTACTTTCTCTCGTTCTGAGATATCTACTGTGTTCACCACAGCTTCTGCCTTCTTCTTGGTCTGTTCTAGCTTCTTCAGCATCTGGGAGGGGACTTCAATCAGTTGAGTTTTTCACTTCTGCCCAACCCACACCTAACCTCAGGCAGGCCCCACCATTTACCCTCCGTTTCTTTCTGGCCTTGGCCTCAGCCACTTTCTTGATGGGACGTGCATTGATTTCCCGCCAGCGTTTGCGGTAGTACTCCACTTCCTTCTTGTCAAGAGGCAATTGCCGTATCCGATGCTGCTTCTCTTCTTGCACAAACCAGTCTGGAAGCTCTCCCTCATCTTCATTAAATGCATACCTGGGCAGAGAAGACAGTCCAATAACCAATCAGATCATTCCAGGCTTCCTAAGAAAACAACCATCCAAATAACCAATCAAATCATTCTAGGCTTCCTAAGAAAACAGCCATCCATTTAATCACATCTAAATTGTAAGCAGCAACTTAGGATTTTTTGGCTCCCTTACCTGTTGAAAGAGTTATCTATGAGGTCTCTCTTGGCTTTTTTGGAGGAGGCAATAACAGCACCTAAAGCAAGGCCTTCAGGGTCCAGAATCTGATGTTTCCCTAGAAAAGGACGAATGTCAGTCTGTAATTCTCAGGACTAAAACCCCCATCCTCTCAGCTACACAGAAAAAACTCTCACCTGGGTCCTCAATAGGTACTATCTCAAACCTGTCATCATCTTTCTTAGACCCACGGCTTCGCTTTTTACCATGGGATGGACTCCAACTATGGAAAAAGACAGGACTATGAATAAATATTCCACCTTCTTTGTGCCACTCATACCATACTCCATCTTAACCCTGCTTGTTAATTAAAGCTACTTAGGAACTTAAATCCCAAATCCCTGCCACCTAGGCCAGTTATGTGAATTGCTGGTATTTTTAAAGCTCCCTATCTGTAGCCAACCTCGGGAACTCCAACATGAAGATGACTCAAATCACTGCTTCCTCTTTATCCCTTTTTCACCTGCTGGACTCACCTCTCTTCATCCTCACTGCTACTGCTCTCACTCTCTGAGCTGTCATTTCCTTCCCCTCCAAGGTCAGTGTTAGCTTCTGCCCTTGGGGGAGCATCTTTTCCATTTGGAGCCTCATTCTGGTACTTTGTCTCAGTCTTCAGACTGGAAGGTGAAAGTGGTCGTGGAAGATCCTGCTCTTTCTGGCGGTTCTTGTACAACAGCTGAGCCTGACTGATCTCCAGAGCCTCATCAGCATCATCCTCAATCCAACTGAAACCATCCTGTTGAGGGACAATCTTCAGCTTTCCTTTCCCCAGGGAATGCCACTGTCTCTACAGTCTTACTCTCAGCTTCTTACCTTTGAGAACCATAGGTTGGCTTGTTCTTCTCGCAGCACTGCCTTTTCCTCCAGTGGTACCAGCAGTGGATTCTCCTCTTCCTCTTCTTTATTATCATCTAATTGAGCAAATCGCACACTGCAGACACCGGAGAAAGTAGGGAAAGGCTCAGTGAACAAATGTGCAGAGGCCTTGCTCCCCCATGCCCATTTCTAATACACAGACTGTCAGCAATCGAACTAAAAGTTGGGGCACACTTCTCATAGATCCCTTACCATTTCTGGTCCTTTAGTCCCTGATGGCCCCCAACCCCTGCCAACTCTTCTGGATCCAGGTCACTGTCCAGAGATGAATCATTGTCCTCAGCATCCGACACATAGATGTCATCCCTTGGTAAGTCAGACAGA
Source organism: Thryonomys swinderianus (assembly GCA_004025085.1). Lineage (NCBI taxonomy): Eukaryota > Metazoa > Chordata > Mammalia > Rodentia > Thryonomyidae > Thryonomys > Thryonomys swinderianus. The sequence continues at coordinate 23,508 of PVIC010016028.1, read as the reverse complement.
AGTGTGTCTGCAGCACTCATGTCCCCTTGTGTTACTTCCTCTAACAGCTGAAGTCCAAGAGAAATAGAAATTGAGTACTTAGAGGAAAAAATACTTGCTATGTCCATCTCCTCAGTAACATTAGTAAGTACATTGGTAAATAGCTATTTCCTTGTTCAAATGTGACCTAGGGAAGAGACTGGCTTATCTAAAACATCCATTCTAGACTAGAGAGAACTGTCATGTCCCATTTGCTGATTTAGAAATCACTCTTAGGGATAAGGATTTAGCTATCTGAGTGGTAGAAAGTTTGCCTTGCATGCAAGAAACCCTGAGTTCAATTCCTAGCACCACTATCACCAAAAGAAAAAATAATTTTGAAAAGTCATAATCAATTTAGAACAATCTCATTTTGATCCCACTGAGGAAAAAAACTCAGATAACATCCACCTAACAGAACTGTTCCACTCCAATTGTATCAGAACCTCAAAAATCCATTTTCCTTCAGCAAACCGCTGTATTTTTACTAGTCTCAAAAACTCTAGTAGGTAAGTTAAAAAGAGATAAGTGGGGGCCGGAGATTTAACTCAGTGGTTCTGGTGCCTGCCTCGCAAGCGCAAGGTCCTGAGTTCGATCCCCAGAAACCATATACAATGCACCACATACAATGCTGGGCATGGAGACTCACGCCCACCAGCCATCAATACCACATACCACAGTGCTGGGCGTGGTGGCTCACACCTGTCATCCCAGCACTCGAGAGGCAGAGGCAGGAGGATTGCTGAGTTCGAGGTTTGCCTGGACTACAAAGTGAGCTCAGAGCCAGCCTGAACTACAAAGCGAGACCCTATCTCCAAAAAAAAAATGAGTGGTAGCTCAGAGTCACACAGTCTATGTGGTCTTGCTAGGTCTGAAGCCTGAGCTTATATCTGTTCTACAGCTACTATACTGCCTCTCCTTTGTGCCAAAGATGACCTGACTGTGACATTCCCACAAAAGAGCAAGAAAGCTGGGGATTTAGCTCAAGTGATACTGCGCCAACCCTGAATGCATAAGGACCCGAGTTCAAACCCCGGTACCACACAAAAAAAAAAAATCGGAAAAGAGCAGGAAAGACATGCTTTTTAATATTAGACAGAAGCACCATTCACCTAACTCCAAGTGCCACCTTGGTCTCAGTAAATTGAAGAATGATGCACTCAACTCAGGGACACTTTTTCACCCACAATGGGAGTCCAACTATCATGGCTGCATCTGCATCATCTCAGCTCCTTGTCCTGATATTCTACTTCTATGATAACCTACCATCACAATCTCAGATCTTCCTGATTTCATCATTGCAGGTATTTCTTTTTGTCCTTTGAGTCACAGGGCTCTTTTTTTTCCCATCTCCCTCCTTCTAAGTTATTGGCTTATCTCCTCAACCCGTATGCCCAACCCTACCACACCTGGTGACCACGGATGGTACTCAGGGAAAACATGCCCGTCTCCCCCTCATCTGCAATGGAAACTCCAGGCAGATCCATCTTCAGCTCTATGCGTTCCCGTTGCTTTCTTTGTTCTCGAAGCAGCTTCTTCTTCTTCCTAAAGGGATGGGTTGAGGAACTTAAAAAGCTGCCCAGCCCTTATGATTCTTTATCTGTGCCTGTGATACTTTTCTTCCATCTTCACACACAGAGGTACTATGCACTGCTTGTCCCCAGCTTCCCTAACCTCTTTAATTCTGCCACCTCCTGGGCTTTCATTTCTGCCAGGGTCTGGTTCAGCTGCTCCTCCTCTTCCTCCTCCTTAGAAGGGTGTCTTGCGGTCTCAGCAGTAGGCTCTTCATCTTCCTCTGCTGAGCTGAGGCTAACAACAGTTCAAGGAGTTTGGTTATTTTCCAGATAACTCCTCCCAACATGAAGTTATACCTACCCTTATTAGTTCCTTTCTCACCTGATATCCAGTGCTTTTGCTTGTTCTTTCAGTTTCTTAGCCATGTAGCGCCGAAGTTTTGTTCTCCAGTTCAGCAGGGACCTGCCCCAGAAATACTGATCTTACCATCCCCCATCTTCCTCTTTCTCCCTTCTTCTATTTGAAGTCTACATTTGTGTTTGTTTGTGTGGTTTATTTTGCTTTGTTTTGTTTTTAGTTTTTTTGAGACAGGGTCTCACTTTGTAGGTTCAGGCTGGCCCTGAGCTCACTATATAGCCCAGGCTATTCTCAAACTCACAGTAATCCTCCTGCCTTTGCCTTCCGAGTGCTAGGATTATAGGCATAAGCCACCATGCCTGGCATTGTGGTACACGGTACTGGGGATCGAACTTAGAACCTTGCGCTTGCCAGAGATGCTAGAACCAGTGCCCTGAATCCCTGGCCCTAAGTGGGTATTTTGAGGCAGGGTTGCACTATGGTAGTTTAGGCTGAGCTTAAACTATGTACCTGAGGGTAGTCTCAAACTCATGGTGATCCTCCTGCCTTAGCCTCCCAAGTGCTAGGATTACAGGCATGCATTACCATGCCTGACTTAAGTCTACACTTCAAACTTCAGGCTCTGCCCACATAAATGTTAAGGTTCATGCCCTACCCCAAAACTCTAGAACTAGAGTACCCTTATTGTAGAGTTGCAGCATCATGACTTTTGTCCTTCAGTACTCCTGGCCCCTTCACCTACAGCCACAACATACCTAAGTTCCTTACGCCCCAGAACTTTGATGTCCTGACAGCATGCCCTTATGTCCTCAGTGGTACATGGATGCTGTGCCAACTCTTCATCATCTATTGAGATCTAGCATTAAGGAAATAGCAGTTAAGGGAGATTTTCAGGCTGTTTCTGGGGTACCCTTATATGCCTCCCTCAAGTCTGTGAACTTACCTCACTGGCCTTGGAGAGGAAGTCAACAGGATTGGCAGCCCGTAGGAAATCAGTGACTGAAGTACGGTGATAAAGAGTCAGGTCACCCTCAGCATAACCTTCGGCCTTAGGAAGAGAAAAATGGTTGGGGAGTCCCTTCTGAAGTTATTGAAGGACCCACCAGGCCCAGCTTCCCAAACACACCTTTGGCTTCTTCTTAGTCACCAACTCAGTAACGGTCTTAGCCTGAACTTCAACCTCCTTAAAGGCAAACTTGGGATCAAAGAATTTACTGTCAACCTTGTCAGGAGCCAAGAATCCTAAAATCATAAGATATATTTTCAAATATGCTTTGGTGGATAAAAGGCTGAGCCAAGAAAAGGAAGTGATGCCCACCCACCCTGGCAAACTACAAAGATTTCTGCAGATTCATGGCGAGAGGCTTGGGGCTTGGTAGCCTGGACACGGCGGAACAGCTGCTGAAAGATCCACAGCAGGGGCTGATAGTCACGGGAACGGAAAACCTTTGTGATGAAGCAGCCACCACGGGCCAAAAAATCACAAGCCAAACGCAAAGCCATCAGTGTCAAGTGGGCTGTGGAATAAGACAGACAGAATCTGTATGATCTGAGGGCATACCACTTCCACCTCCACCCTCATCAGCCCCATAGTCCCTACAGACCTTGTGAGTAGGCATCATGGACCCAACTAGCCCCAACATTGGGGGCCCCATCATTGAGCACAACATCCACTTTCCAAGTCTTCAGCTCCTTTCTCAGGGCCTACAGTGAAGGAAAGGCATTATGGCAACAGAAAGACAAGAATAGGTAAGAAGAGAATCTCTAGTCCAGCCATCTGTCCATCCAGTCAATGACTGAGTGCCCACCACAGACTATGTTGGGCACTGAGAATGAAACAGGAAACAACAGTAATACATCTCCACTTTCAGGAGCTTACAAGATAATAGTCACTGGAAAGGATTTCACCCCGAAGGGTAGAGTGGACATTAGCAATGCCATATGTCTTATCTTATACAGATATCACCAAGACATCTGCTCAAAGCATGGGAAAAATTGCACAGAAGATTTGGAAGCTGTGGATACTTGTACATAAAAGGATAGTAAGAGTGGAATTCCTATTACCTGCCTACAGCGTTCTGTAGTGATGTCCTCCTGAAGTGTCACCACATTGGGGAGAGGTTTGATTGGAACCAGGTCCACTCCTGGAAGAAATCAGGTTAGAATGCTCACACAGCAAGTAAAGAAATGTACGACAACTGTTAGCTCATTCTCCCTAAAACATCCAAGGGAGCACCAGAGCACCAGTTACTCACCCACGATAAGACTGGACACAGGCATAAACTTGGCAGCCACCTGGAGCCTATAAAAGGGATAAAGATTAAAACGTCTACAACTGGGCCGGAGGGTTAGCTCAGTGGTTCCGGCGCCTGCCTCACAAGCATAAGGACCTGAGTTCGATCCCCGGTTACCACATATAATGCTGGGCGTGGTGGCTCACGCCTGTAATCCCAGCACTCGGGAGGCAGAGACGGGAGGTTTGCTGAGTTCGCGGCGGCTTGCCTGGGCACCATAGTGAGCTCAGGGCCAGCCTGAACTACAAAGCAAGACCCTGTCTCCAAAAAGCAAAAAAAAAAAAAAAAAAAACGTCTACAACTATCCCTTTCCTTCCTGGCAATGTGATCTCTCACCCATGATGTCAAAGAGGCTACCCAAGTGTACTGGCCAAAGGCATACTATGTACACGTTCCAAGCCTTTTCTCTGCAGTGAAGAAAGAAAAAAACAGCCCACCCAATATTTCAGATACACAATCTCCAGAGTGTAGAGAAATCTGAGGCTGGAATTACTGCACTGCGATGGGAGTAGGGGGCCCAAAATCCAACCCCCCCGGAAGAACACAATTCTAATCCACGCAGGTTCACGAAACTGAAACCAGGAGCAACTGCGAGAGTGTTACACACCATCCTCCTGGCGCAGCACACAAGTCCAGTAAGGCTCGAGCTTTCTGCAAGAACTGAAAGCGGCGATTGAGCTGGATCAGCTTGAAAGCAGAGCGGGAACGATAACCTGGGAGGCACCGGGGTAGCGACAAAATAATGACATCCGCGGAACCCTTCCAATGGGACTTCTCCACTCTCACAACCCACCATCCCTTCTGCGGAAACTGGAGCCCAACATTTGAAAAGGAACAGGCCAGCAAGATCGTTCTCTCATTTGCTCTCAGCGCACACTCTAGACTCACCAGTCTCCTTTGCTAAGTGATAAAACTTGTCCCGCCGGCTCTTGCCAACTTTGCCCTTCTTGCCCATGACAGAATGGGGCAATGTCACTCAATCTGGGGAGAAAATACAAGTTGAGACGGTCTCTTCCCAAGCACTTCCGTTCCCAATTTCCCACAGAAATCACAGTTCACACTCAGCACATGTTGGCGAGTGTACTTCCGCTTCCGCTCGCGCCCCCTGCGTCCTTGGCTCCAAATTTTTCTCCATCTTGAATGTGGTCATAAATATGTCGTCCCCGAGCCTTACAAACTGAAAGATGGAGTAGAGAGAGAGAGATTAAGAGTTAAAAACCTAGTTCCTAGGAAGCAACAATTACAAGATGTAGTCCCTCACTTCCAAAACTCCTGATCTCGAGTATCCGCCTCTCCCATCATGGCTCCTTTTATTTATTGTATTTTCGACGCACTCCGCCCATTGACCCGGAACTACTCTCAGCTCCGTCTTCTGCCGAAGCCTTTGCTTTTGCGCCTGCGCGCTAAGGCGGCTCGGATGCCGGCGGTCTCTATAGAAAGAAGATGGCGCTTGACGGGCCAGAGCAGGTATGGCGGCTGCAGCAGCGGTAGCCGGGCGGAGACCCGGGGTGGGTGGGGAGCGGATTTGACCTTAGGTGGGGACCGGGCCGGGGCTGGAGGGTCGGGTGGGTCTGGAGTGTAAGTGGACCAATCCAGGGCCTTGCTAAGACTGAATTTGCTGTGTCAGCGCCGCCCGCGGTGAGTCAGGGCAAGAGCCCTGTAGAAATGGAGCGAGAAGAGCCCTGGGAGCGGGAGGTTGGGTGACCGTCTTTCCTTTTGGCTCTGTCTGTAGCAGTCACACCTCGGATCTGTATGGCACTTGCTACAGTTGACGGCTCCCGTGTACGTGGCTCTCTCAAAAGCCTTGAGATAGGCGATGTTTGTATTTTTTATTTTAATCATGGGATAATGGAGGTTTCAAAAGAAGAGAGTGAAGGATCAGAACCCAGATATTAAGCTTCCCAAGTCCGAACTCTTTACCACAGAGAGCTGCCTGGTATTTAGCCTTCCGGTGAAATACTCTAGAAGTGGCTTTACTGCATGAGTGTGTAGCCTTTTATAATAACTACACTGTGTCTTCAGATGGAGCTGGAAGAAGGGAAGGCAGGCAGCGGACTCCGCCAGTATTACTTATCCAAGATCGAAGAACTCCAGGTGAGGACTAACTCTAGAGGGAATAGGAGGGAATGAGGACTGTTAGAGGATTTCTACAAATTTTATTGACAGTACAATGAAAGAAGCTGTCTTCCTATTTTGTTTTTTGTGGAGAGGTTGGATTTTGTCTTTTGAAGCAGACTCTTACTATGTAGTCCAAGCTGACCTTAAACTCGCTGTGTAGTCCACACTAATCTCTGGATGCACTAAACTCTGTTTACCTGTGTTGTTTCTAGTCCTTAGAAAAGTATCCGTGGGCGGGAGATTTTGGCTCAGTGGCATTGCGCCTACCTAGCAAGCATAATGGCCTGAGTTCGATCCGTGAGGGGGAGTATCCTTGTGAGAAGTAACAAGTAGCTGGTGGGGGTGGCACCCCAGTAACCTTGGTGCTCAGAAGGTGAAGCAGGAGATTCGCAGAGATTTTAGAGGCTAACATAGTGCATTCAAGACCAACCTGAACTTTGTAGGAAACCCTCTGTCAAAGCAAGAGCAAGAAGTATTAAGTATAGGAAGCCAACATTTTACCCTTAAAAATCAGATGTGATTGTGCACACCTGTAATCTCAGCTCTGAGGAGGCTGAGGCAAAAGGGATTACTGTGAGTTCAAGGAGAATCTGAACTACATAGGGAGACCCTGTCTCTGGAAATAAAAGTCTTGTTACCCTTAGGCTACACCCCTTTAAGAGCAATAGTATTCACATTTTGTTACTCAGTTTCCAAGAATCAAATTAAAAAAAAAAAAAACAAGACTAACTTTTGGGAAGAAGTATGAATACAGAGGTTTCTTTCAAAAGGGGAGACATAGGCTGAGATGAGATTTATCAGAAAGAGGCTGGGGTTGGGTGAACTTGGGTGACAACTTGGGGAGGGACAGCATTGAGGAGTCGGACAATACTGACGTCATGGGGACTGAACTGGGCGTCTCAGTGTGGTAGTCTAAACAGCTAAGCCAGAGAAATAACAATAATATGAGTGAAGAAAGACAGAAGAAAAATTTCCAAGCTCCGGGTAGTTATACATTCAATTTACATTTATTTATTCATTCATTCATTCATTTATGGAATAGCGGGATCAAACCAAGGGCCTTGAGCATGCTGGATTTTGTTTTGTTTTTGTGGTACCAGGGATCAAACTCAGGCCCTTGTGCTTCAAAGGTAAGCACAGTACCACTTGAGCTAAATTCCCAGCTTTACCTCATTTTTAATTGACAGCTGCTGAGCTAGAATTCAGATTTCCTGCCTAAAGATCTCCCCACTACAAGCATGTTGCCCCTCCATGAAAAAATCAGTACCTATATCCTAGCATTTGGGAAGCTAAACCAGGAGGATCACAGCTTCCAGTCACTCTTGTACAAGTTAGCAGGACTCTCTCAAGAAAATAAAAAGCGTTGAAGATGTAGGTCAGTATTAAAACCCTAAATTCAATGAAGGAAAGAAAAGTTATTACATGACCTAGCTGTAACATTTCCCAAGCAGCCTTTTTGATGGGTACCCCAGGCTCCAAAGGGACTCTTGTAGGACAGGAAAGGTCATTGGGGTCCTAGTGGAGAACCTGAACATGGAGGGTCTTCCTCCATGCTCCTTCCTGCAGCTCACACCTGCCTGTGAGAGTCCTGGCCTTGTCTGTTGCCTTTCAGTAAGAGAATTTCTCTCTTGATTTCCATAGTTGATTGTGAATGATAAGAGCCAAAACCTTCGGAGGCTACAGGCACAGAGGAATGAGCTAAATGCAAAAGGTGAGAGGGATGAGATGGGAACCTGCATGTGAGCACTTTGAAGTCTGGCTGTTTTAATCTCCATCCTGCAGCTTCGCTAGTCCTCCTTGTCTAGGGTTATGCTTAACACTATCATTATGTTCTTATTTTTAATGCACGTCTCTACCTAGAGTTCTGTTGTAACCCACTTTGGGATGTCTATGCATGTGTGCGAGAAAGACTGGACTTTCCCTTCAAAATTTCAAAAGGGTGCCGTGTTTAGTTTATGTATATTTAATTAAATCCCCAGGAAGGGGACACCGAAGGAGAAACTAAGTGACCACTGTTATCTATTTGCCATTTAGTTCGCCTATTGCGGGAAGAGCTACAGCTGCTGCAGGAACAGGGCTCCTATGTGGGTGAAGTAGTTCGAGCCATGGATAAGAAGAAAGTGTTGGTCAAGGTAAAGGCAACTTTCCCCCACAGACCACCGTGGTCACCCATTGCTTTCCCACCCTTTATTTACAGCTTCAAAGAGAGAGTTCTATCATGTTATTCTAGAATCCCATGGGTCTGCTTGGTAGAGTGGTGACTTGATAGCTGTAAAAAAGGTCACGAGCCCTTGTTTCTTCAGGTACACCCCGAGGGCAAGTTTGTCGTAGATGTGGACAAGAACATCGACATCAATGATGTGAGTGTAGCAGGCGAGTGGGGGGTAGGGTCAGCTCTTAGTACTACTTCCTGAAACTTTCCACCTCCATCCAGGTGACACCCAATTGCCGGGTGGCCCTAAGAAACGACAGCTACACACTACACAAGATTCTGCCCAACAAGGTAGACCCTCTGGTGTCACTCATGATGGTGGAAAAGGTGCCAGACTCAACCTATGAGATGATTGGTGGATTAGACAAGCAAATCAAGGAGATCAAGGAAGTGATTGAGCTGCCCGTGAAGCATCCCGAGCTCTTTGAAGCTCTGGGCATTGCACAGCCCAAGGTGAGGAGTAGGCTTCTGTGAGATGGTATACAAGTTGACTATACCTAGCTTCTACCCTGGGCCAGATGGAGTGACTGCTTTGGGATAGGCTGCACCCTCCTTGGACTGTCTTCTGCTGAATAGCAGCAGCTGGGGGAAGAGCCGTTTCCAGGGCACTAAACTGGTTTAGGTAGAAGCCCTGAAGAGGAGCATCCATAGCCTCTAGCAAGGGATGAAGCACAAAGCTAGCACACAGTAAAATGTTCACTGAATGAAATGAAACCAGCCTTCTGCCCTGAGTCCCACTGTTTCTCTGTAGGGAGTGCTGTTATATGGACCCCCAGGCACTGGGAAGACACTGTTGGCCCGGGCAGTGGCTCATCATACGGACTGTACCTTTATTCGTGTCTCTGGCTCGGAATTGGTACAGAAATTCATTGGGGAAGGTAACTGGCTAGGAATGTGAAAACTGAGTAGAAGAGTAGAGGGTGAAAAGCTCATTAGCTTGTAATACCAGCAGAGTCTCTGCACAGGGGCAAGAATGGTGCGGGAGCTGTTTGTCATGGCACGAGAACACGCTCCATCTATCATCTTCATGGATGAGATCGACTCCATTGGCTCCTCTCGGCTGGAGGGGGGCTCTGGGGGAGACAGTGAAGTGCAGCGCACCATGCTGGAGCTGCTCAACCAGCTAGATGGCTTTGAAGCCACCAAGAATATCAAGGTGAGATGGTATAGGCCTTGGGACCATGGAGTGCTTTGGGTAACATACAGGCCACGAGCTTAGCTGATTTTATTTCCTTTCCTTTCTTAGGTTATCATGGCTACGAATAGGATTGATATCTTGGATTCTGCACTGCTTCGCCCAGGGCGCATCGACAGGAAAATTGAATTCCCACCCCCTAATGAGGAGGTGTGTGATGGGCAGGACCTGACGTGGCTCTGGTTGTAGGGTAGGATGTGGAACACCCAAGGGCTTTCCTCTCCTGTCTCTAGGCCCGACTGGACATTTTGAAAATCCACTCCCGGAAAATGAACCTGACTCGGGGGATCAACTTGAGAAAAATTGCTGAACTAATGCCTGGAGCATCAGGAGCTGAGGTTAAGGTAACTGGAATCTCAGGGAACACAGGAGTGGTGGCAGGAGGCTCCAGGTCCAAGGGACATCTCAGGGTCGAAGGGGCAACAGTGTCAGCTTCCTTTTTCTACTCAGGGTGTGTGCACAGAGGCTGGCATGTATGCACTGCGAGAACGGCGAGTCCATGTCACCCAGGAAGATTTTGAGATGGCAGTAGCCAAGGTACATGCCTCCACTGTCCTGCTTGGTAGCTCTTAGTACTGCTCCTGAGTTCCTACCTTATGTTCACATGCATGTGCTTTCTTTTTCTCCCTAGGTCATGCAGAAGGATAGTGAGAAAAACATGTCCATCAAAAAATTATGGAAGTGAAAAGATGTCTTTTTTGTGTATTCTTCAAATAAAAATCTGTGCAAAAAGCCCTCTAGGACTCCAGTCTGTTAGAGTAGCCACCTATTCAATGACCAGGTCTAGACACCACCAATAAACAAAACAGTTTATTTGGAAATCTCCAAACCCGCCAGAAGTGGTATCTGCCAAGCCCTAAGCTCACCAAGTTCCAAAGGGCACAATAGTCCTCCCAGCCTCCCCCTCACCTTACCCTGCCCTCCATGCACACCGCCTATCTTGGGCCAGGCTAAAGAATTGGTATGCCCTCTCCCTCTCAGGTTCCACCTCCCCTGTTGGGGGGAGCCCCTGGCATCCCAGGAGATGATGGCGGCCACAGCCGCTTGCATAGATTGAGAAAAATATAAGGAAGGAGGCACCAAATAGGGCTCCCTGAAAAACCCCAACTTACCCCTGTATAAAAAAGTGGCTCCCACATAGAAAAACCTGCTCCCCACATAGTGCAAATACCCAAAGAAAAGGAAAAAACCAGCAGCAAGGCTGGGCTTGTAGGAATGGCAAAGAACTTTGGTTTAGAAAGGCTAGGAAGAGTCTAGGATGGGCCTCCTCTTCCTTGCACAGCTCCCCAGACCCAGCTCTGACACTGGCCTAGGAGAGCCTGTAAACATGCAAACCCAGCAGCCTTTGGTTCCTAAAAATGCCAAAGCATGGCCTCCAGCGGTCCTACCTGGGCCTGCCTGCAGGGGGCAAAGGAGGCATCTTGAGAACCCAATTAAAGCCAATGCAAAAAGTAATAAGGCTTTGGGGACCAAGCAATGAGAAATCCTATCACTACGTTTATGAAACTAAATCTGGGAGTAAAAGGTGCCACGAGACACCCCTCAACTCATCCTACATGTCTGTGGCACAAGCCAGAACTCAAAGGATGGTCCCCTGCCAGGCTCCAGGACAGAGAAGGAAGAAAGATCCCTGAGCAGTTAGGTCAGACGAATTCCCAGCACCTGTTCCAGTTCCTGTCTTCGCTGCTGCACCTGGAGAAGGAAAAGAATGGCTCAGGCCTCTTGTTACAACTAAAGGAGGCCAAAGAGGGCAAGGTCTTACCTTGGCAAAGATATGTCTCCCCACTGCTTCCTGGGCCCAGGGCTGGTGGTAGAAAGCAGCTCGTCTCTCCTCCTCAGGATTTCCAATCACATCAGTGATGATCTGCAAAGAGCCAGAAGCAGTCATGGTATAATTCCCACCTGTGAGCCAATCTGTCTTTGGGATTGGGAGACAAATGCTCGGGTAAAGATCACCAAGAGCTTCACATGGGACCCCTCTAAGGAAAGAAGACTAACTTTGAGATCTCGGCGCTGGGAACGGAGCCATTCCTGGATGAAGTCCTGGGGGTCAGTGCTAAAGCTTAGCATGAAATCCCTCTGAGTCTTCAGCTGGTTGATGGACTCAATGGTCTCATGGATCTGAGGAAGAGATACATGTGCCCATGAGGTCTGTTTCCAGGCAGAGAACGAAGTACTGGGCAGAAATCTCACTCCCAGTGCAATACAGTAAAATGACAGACTGGGCCACCCCATCCTGGGTCCCAGAGGAGGTTGTGAAGGCAGAGGGTCTACCTTGACATCAAGAGAGGCAATCTCCTGCTGGTTGGTGGTAGAGGCTAGAAAATTGCTCATCTGGGCCTTCAGTGGGTCGTCCACCTCCACATCAATGTCATAACAGGCTGTCTTCTTCTGGTCATTAGGATCCACACTATATGCAGCAGACAAGAAAGCAGAAGCGCATGACTACCCATCTACAGCCCAGTCTATGAGTGTACACAGTAATAAATCAACATGCAACTTTTCTCTCTGGCTTAAATCAAGCCAAGGATACATCTATTCTTCAAATAGCCTTCCCGTGCCCCTCCTTTTACCTGATAACATGGTTGATCACAATGGGGTCTGGATGCTGCAGCAGACCAGCCAGTTTCATAGGAATCTCGGAGAAACGGAGTCGTCCACAGCTAAAGATCTAGAAAACGTACCAAAGGTTTGAGGAGGGCTGAGGGGTGGGGGAAGTTGGATACTCCAGAGACAGTAAAGGTAGCCGCCACAAGACTGGCCTAGAACTAACCACAGGACCTCTACAGCAACTGACGAGGCAGGGACTGAACAAACAGGATGTCACCCCACAGAAGCAGGCTAACCTGGCGAAAGTAACGATTGCAGTTGATGTACTCGCGCTCATGTCCATCCTGCAGCTGGTTGTGTTTGATGTAAAGCCACAGGGCCTGCATGATGGCAGCCCTCGTCTGTGTGTGCACTCCCAATAGCCTCGCTAGTCGGGGATCCAGTTTATACTGGGGAGGCTAAGGGGAGACGGGAGAATCAGAAAAGGAGTTCTTGAGAATAAAACAAAGAGCAAGGCAGGAACAGGAACCTGTTCCCTGCCCCCTGATCAGGCTCCATTGCCCCAGATGTGATCCAGGGTATCTGTCACCTGATGATCCAGCATGAGCAGGAGTGTGCACTTGACATTAAGATCTCCTGGCCGTTTCACCTGGAAGCCATCTGTCTCCTGAGTGGTAGGCATCCGGTGCCACTGGCAGGGAACAAAAAAACAGCTTATCACCAAACAGGGCCCTAGGAGACCAAGGCCATTACTCCACCCAGGGGGCTTAGCTTTGGGTCTTCAGGGTGTCTAGGTCACCCTAGACCCTAGGGCCACTCTCACCTCCACCAAGTGATTGTCAGGCCCATATAATTCCTTGTCCAGCTCAATCACAAGGCTCTTGAAGAAAGAAGAAAACTTTCTCTTCTGTTTGCTAGGCTGCAAATGGAAAGGGGCGTGAGATAGAGATGATTCTGAGTTCTCGACCATTAAGCACAAAAAAAGCCTTGTTCCAATCCTTGAGCCCGGGACACTGAGGAGCCTTGCACTCCAAAGAAGCGGACTGGCAAAGTAATAGAAAGGCAAGGAAAAAGCTTGAGGCACCCCTACTGCCAGCCAATGAATAACTTTAAGATGCTCAACTGCCATCTGTAGGAAAGCTGTAGACAGACATCTTCAACCTGGCACTGAGGTGTAGCTCAGTGGTGGATTGCTAGCTGGCAGGCGTGAAAGCCTGGTCAATCCCCAGCACTGCCAATTATTGATAAATAGCTAGCCATACTTCTCTGTGAGTGTCCACATCTGGTCCCACTCAACCCACGCTTCCCCTCCAGACACCTCCCTCCCCAACTCACATCATCCAGCAGTTTGCCCTCCACACGGAGCTCCCAGGAAGCCACCTTGTCCCCAGCAGGGCCAGGAGTCCCTGCAGTTCCTGTACCATCACCTTCTGCCTTGCTAGGACTGAATGTATTGGAAATGTAGATTCGAAGCTTTCGCTTTTGCTAAAAAATAAAATCAAGTAGAGGGGGACCAACACGTTAAAAATCACTACCCAGGGCTGGAGATTTAGCTCAGTGGTTCTGGCGCCTGCCTCACAAGGGCAAGGTCCTGAGTTCGATCCTGGTAACCACCTACAATGCTGAGCATGGTGACTCACACCCACCAGCAATACCACATACCACAGTGCCAGGTGTGGTGGCTCACACCTGTAATCCTAGCACTCAGGAGGCAGAAACAGGATTGCTGAGTTCCAGGCTTACATGGGCTACATAGTGAGCTCAGGACCAGCCTGAACTACAAAGCAAGACCTTGTCTCAAAAAAAAAAAAACCTGAATATTAAAAGAATCACTAAATCTGCTAGAAGATGAATAGAACTCTTGAAGACAGTGTAGGCAAAGACTTTATGATTAAAACCCTGACAGTGCAGGAAACAGCACAAAGAATCAACAACCAGGATCGCATCTTATTAAAAAGTTTTTGTGGGGGGCCAGAGGGTTAGTTCAGTGGTTCCAGTGCCTGCCTCGCAAGCGCAAGGTCCTGAGTTCAATCCCCAGTGACCACATACAATGCTGGGCGTGGAGACTCACACCCACCAACAATCAATACCACATACCACAGTTCTGGGTGTGGTGGCTCACGCCTGTAATCCCAGCACTTGGAAGGCAGAGACAGGAGGATTGCTGAGTTCAAGGCTTGCCTGGGCTACATAGTGAGCTCAGAGCCAGCCTGAACTACAAAGCGAGACCGTCTCAAAAAAAAAAAAAAAAAAGTTTTTGTGGGCCAGAGATTTAGCTCAGTGGTTCCAGCGCCTGCCTAGCAAGCACACAGTCCTGTGTTCGATACTGGGTAACCACATACAATACTGGGTGTGGTGACTCACGCCCACCAGCAATCAGTACCACATTCCACAATGCAGGGCATGGTGGCTCACACCTGTAATCCCAGCACTTGGAAGGCAGAGGCAGGAGGATTGCTGAGTTCAAGGCTTGCCTGTGTGCTCACTACACAGTGAACTCAGGGCCAGCCTGAACTACAAAGTGAGACCCTGTCTCAAAGAAAAAAAAAAAAACCCAAATTGTCTAACAGATACTGCAGCAAAGTGGGAAGGAAATATACAAATGAGAAGGGGGAAAACGTTGTGGGGAGGACAAGAAAACGAAAAAAGAAATGGAAACAGCTTTTGTAAATAAGGAGAAGGATTGAAGGGAGGGGAGGGGAATGGGAAAAAAAGAAGCAGCAAAATATACCATGTACAGATACAAATTCTTTTTTTTTTTTTGGAGACAGGGTCTCACTTTGTAGTTCAGGCTGGCCCTGAGCTCACTGTGTAGCCCAGGCAAGCCTCAAACTCAGCAATCCTCCTGCCTCCACCTCCCAAGTGCTGGGATTACAGGCGTGAGCTCCCACGCCCCGCACTGTGGTATGTGGTATTGATGGCTGGTGGGCGTGAGTCTCCACGCCCAGCATTATATGTGGTTACCAGGGATCGAACTCAGGATCTTGCACTTGCGAGGCAGGCGCCGGAACCACTGAGCTAACCCTCCGGCCCCCAGGTACAAATTCTTATGATAAATGTTATCATTATGTAGATCTAAAATGTGCCAATAAAAAATTCTGAAAAGGCTAGCCTAAATATATGAAACTGAACTCATGCTCTAATGGGCTATACCCTACATGTGAAAATGCTTGTCCAGTGCAGACCCTCAGCCATGGAAAACAAAGCCTAGGATGGGCAGCAAAGTCTGAGAAGGCACAGGTGGTCAGGGCTGCACACACCGTCAGAGGCTTTTTGATGGCCTCCTGGATTTCCATCCTCTTGCGAGCAATGGTCTGGTCCAGCTTCCGCTCAAAAGCCAAGAGATCCATATATGCCTGAGACTCTGGGACAAGTTCCCGGATCTATGGAACAAGGAATTCAAGCTTGCTTCACACTGCTCTGGCTCCCTTCCCATCCCAGGGAGGGGAGAGGGTCTTCGCCTCTCCCAACACACTTACTCGCTGAGGTAGAACCTTATCTGCCATCTTCCTCCTCTTTAGCCTGCAGAGGACAGAAACCCATTTAAGATGTTAATCATCCAGAGACACCCACCCCCACACAACCTCTCCAGTCCCAGTAACCTTGCACCAAAGCCAAGTCTCTATCATCAAAGCTCTTAGCTTTTTAGAAGGAAACCTGTTTCCACCAGAGCTGGGCTAGACAGAATGGGAGAAGGGGATGCCTTACCCCCGGCGCTGGGCAGGCATCGGTGGCTGGGCCTGGGGCACAAGCAGGCGTTTTCGGAATGGATCCATCATGGTGGGTGGCATGCCAGGTCGCAGTGGAACAGCTGTACCAAATGGGGAGCCAGTAGGGGGTCCCACTTGCAAGCCAGCCATGGGCATCCGGTTCCCTGGTGACATGCCAGGCCGCTGGGGGAAAGGAGCCAGTGGGGTTGTGTGGGTCAATGGCAGGACCCCTATGGGGCCCACAGCCCAGACCCTCCGTCCCTCTCTTCAGCCAGGCCCAAAACTGAGCAACTCACGGAGAGCCTGCTGGAGACTGGGAGCAAAGGGAAGCAACTTCTCCAATACAGAGTATAACCCACTCCTGCCCCACCCCTGCAATCATCCTGGTAGCAGTGCCACCTAATGAGGCTGCCGGCTGAGAGAAGGAAGGGCCTGTGCAGTTCTTCAGGACCTATCACTGTCTTCTAGTCCTGACATGCTGTTCCACACTTCTTAAGACCTGCAGCTCTGAGACACTCTTGAGGCCTTCAGGTGGTCCCACCCTGCACTCACCCATCCTTAACCCATCTCCAGAGAGATGGCACAGTACAAATGAGGCCTGGGCCCCAGGTCACAGCCATCAGAGGGCTGCAGAAGGACATGAGTAGGCTGAAGGAGCACAGCCCCAATGCCATCCCCCGGTCAGCCTACTGGTGTGACTGAGGGGGAGAGCCACTTAATGGTCTGCCAAGCCCATCAGGCAGCAACATCCCAGATGAGCGACTGCAACACGATCCAGCTAGCGGGGGTGGCATGAGGCAAAGAACAGAGACCATCTGGTCACCACATGTCCCCTATCTGCAATCAGAACTGGACCCTTCTCTCCTCTCCTGAAGGCTGTACCCCTACTCCCATGCCAGCTATGGCTCCTGGGTGGCCTGTGAGAGGAAGGCAAACACCAGACCCTGCTTGTGGTCCAGGCGCTACCTGGCATAGGGCTTGGTGCTGGCTCCAACCCTACACCAGCGGCGACAACAGTGGGGCCTTAAGCTCTCACTGATAACAAACAGGCCAGTTTGCCACCACTAGTAGACATTCCACGCTGGAGAATGAGGATAAAATGATCCTGAGATGCAGGCTGCAGAGGGCATAGTCAGCAGTAGCAACCTGAGTCATAGAAGTAAGACCTTTTTAAAGTCTTTTTCTAAAGAAGGACTTCCCACCCAAGGATTGGCTCCCCCAAATTTTTGCAAAGGCCGAAGCCCATTTGGGAATAACCTCTGCACCCCAGCCCCCTTCCTAGGGCTCTTGCAAGGCCTGTTTGGCAGTTTTGCCTCGCACAAACTGTCCCTGGCAGCTTCATAGGGCTGGCCCCAGGGCCCAGATTATGCAACCAGCACGACCAGCCAACTAAGCCATGCTGGGTGGAGACTTGCACCAAATCAAAGGACTCTCTCCCATCCCAGCATCCTGCAGAGTCTCTCTCTCACCTCATCTAGTACCAAGCCCAAGTTTCCCACACAGAGGATCATACTCAAAGCCAGATGCAGACACTGAGAGAAACACGATGGAAAAGGGGACAGGAGGAGTAGGTCAGTAGGGAAGCATTTGGAGAAGGAGCAGTTAAAAGTGAGGAGCCTTAGGAACTCGGGAGGCCTGCCACAAGTTTCTCCCCATCAGGAAAAGATTCATCAAGGCTGCTGAAAGGCACAAGACAGCCAGTTTCTTTGCCTCAATGAGCCATAGCCAAGATGATAGAAAGGGGAAAAAAAACAGTGTGGTCCAAGCTGTAAGCCTGAACCAGACATCTCCGACCTAAGTGTTTCCCAGTGCCTGAGACAAAGGCAAGAACTGCCAAGGGTGAACCAGGGCCCTGTGGTCCCCGAAAAGCTGCTCAAAACCTAGAGTACCACCCACACTCCAGGGCAGGTGCTCAGGCAACAGGAAATCCCAAGACAAAGCGACACCAGCAAGACCTGGAATAGGCCCCACCCAGACATCTGCTTCAGACTTCCCCAGCTCTGGGCCCCCAGTTCACTCAGGGGCCCCAGGGGAAGGCTGCTTACAGTTCATCAACTCCAGCTAACCATTGCCAAGCTCTACACCTGGGCTTTGAAGCCCCAGTAACTCCTCCTCCTTTACAAAACCACTCAGGAGTAGAAAAGGAAAAAAAATCCACAGCCCCAAACTCTCAGCCTCCTGCCTGCAGCATGGCTAAGTAGGCCTTGGTAGAAACTTACAAGATCAAGGGCCTCCTCCCCTAGCCCAGCATCAGCCCATATTCTACCACTCTCCTCTCAGGACAGCAGGACAGAGGCTGGGCTTGCTGTTGCTGCTGCACCAAAGTAAAGAATCTAGGGTTCAGGTGAGCATACCTTGGCCCACCCCAAAGCCTGTGGCCTTAATGTGCCTGATAGCTGGGCCTATAGGCCCTTGGTTGGAGAACAATCTCCCTCACTCCCTGGGCAGAAAGTATTTTGCACATCTAGAGTAAACACAGTAATCTATGTTTGTTTTTGTTCTTTTTGGTTTTTTGTACTGGGAATCGAACTCAGGACTTTGTACTTGCCAAGAAGGGACAGCATCAGTGAAAAGTTCCTGGGCCTGTGTTGCTTTTAGTTACTAAGTTGACTGTAATCTAGCAGTCAGAGCCACCTTCTGGAGGGAGATAGGCCATCACTTTTTTTTTAACTGCTTACAGTTCAAGTACCAGGGTCCCCTATTTGTCCAGCTTAGGCCCTGAACTCCTTATTCTTCCTCCTCACCTCATGATCCCTAACAGGTAGGAACCCCTTTCATTCTCAGATCTTATGTCTTTCTCATGGAAGTCATACAGCTGGACTTGAAAGAGGGCAGGGAGGATCTCCCTCAGACTCCACCCATGATAACCAGTTCTTACTATCCATCTCTTCAGCCCCTTCCTTGAGGAACAAAAGAGGAGGAGATGGAAATGATGAGAAGCTAGAGGGACGGGAAGCCAGGGCTCACAGCCACGTCCTGCTTCCCCAGGGCTATCTGGCTCTCCTGCCTGGCCTTGCTGCAGGTCCAAGGTCACTCCCCAAGAAGCTGTGGAATCCATCCCTGAAGGGGCTTTCCCAAGGGCACCTTCCCCATGGGTAGCATGCCAAGGAAACTGGAGCGGCTTCTGTTGGCTCCAGGTCCCAAGACCAAAAGCCAACAGGAAGCTCTAGGCCAGGTCTCAGGTGACCAACCCAAGGATTGGAATAACTGATGCAAGAACCCCTCACCAACACCCTGGACCTAGGATCTCCAAAACAGAGAACACAATGGGAAAGATGGGCACCAAATGGAACCTTAGGACCAGGTCTGTCTCTTCTCATACTCAAACTCCATTTTCTTTTCAGGAAGGAGGGGAATGAGAAGGAAAAATCGGTAACTCCAATTAAGTGAGGGCTCAGGGGTCCTGGTATTCCACGAGGACACATTTCTAGAACCTCTACCTGGCCATGCCGGGAGAGAACAGAGGAAGCGACAACACACACCTTGGGATATTAGCAAGAAGCTAAAGCCAAAGGCTCAGGCACATGGGCTGGTATATGGCATTGTTGGAACCTGGAAGCCGGATAAAAGTAGAAAGGGGACTGGGAAAAGGGCAATCACAATTCCCAAGCATTCTGGAGAAAGTCTCAAAGAACACACTGGGGGATTGAGGGGCTCCACCAGCAGTCAGTAGTTCCTCACACAATGACCACAAGGATCAAGTCTCAGCCTCTCAAAGGCCTTTGAAACTGCAACCTGAGACTCTCTTCTTTGAAGCCTGAAGGGTCAGAACAGTACTCTTTCAAGAGGCCCCCAGAAAATGCAAGGTCCTCCAGCCCTGGAACCAGCAGGGCTGTTGAAGCCATTGGCTCCGTCCTGCTCAGCCACACTCAACTCCTGGACATGAACATCAGGTTAAAAAAGGGTCACACTAATAGTGATCTGTCAGTGTACTGGGCCTTCCTCAGCCTTGGGCGTCACGTCTCCGATATAACCTGGATTCATCCTGGCCAAGGCTCCTGGCCCTGACCATGATGCGGGACGCCAGGCCTCCTTCCTCCTCATTAGCAGCTGGGAGCCATCTCAAACATGGTAGAGAACTGCCAATTTCCAGCTAGAGAAAACAAAACAAAACAAACCCCCAAAGCAGCGCAGATTTGTTATAGGAACGAGGACAGTGCAGGGTAACCTCGCTCAGTAAAAGCCTTTTCCAAAACTTTCTCGTCCCCTCCTGGAATGCCCCAGCCTCCGGACTTGAGTTAAGACTTCTCAACCCGTCAGCCCACAATTCATTAGCCACTCCTAAAACGCTCCCATCTCTCAGTTCCTCAGAATTCCTGTGCCAAGAAGCCCCAGAACACTCCCAACTGCTTCAACACCACAGTCCCTTCACCCTTTCTCCAAACTCTGGCCCCTGCCTGCAACCCGTGGGCCCCAGCCTGACCCTCCAGTGGCTCCTCCTCCAGGGCCCTCTCTCCAGGCCCCGCGGGGCCGCCCGCCCGCCCTCCTCACCTGGTACTGCGCCGCGGGACCCGCGGGGCCCATGGGGCGGAAGGCGGCGGCCCCGGGGCCCCCCACGCCTCCAGCAGGGCCGGGGCCCCGGAGCGCTGGACCAGGCAACATTCCGGGTCCCGCTGGGAGAGGAGGCGCTCCCAGGGCCGCGGCAACGGCGCCGCCGCCGGGGCTCAGCGGGGGCAGCGGGAACCCGCCCGCGCCACGGCCAGACATCGCTCCGTCCCGTCCCGCGGTGCAGCGATCCGGGCTCCGCTTCGAGTTTACCCCGCGCGCTGTGCCCCACAATCCGGGACTTTCCGATATTAATTCCGGGTTCCGGGGTTTGTTAATCCGGGTTCCGGGATTTCCTAACCCAAAATTCGAGAGTTCCGTGCTGATCGCCTTAAAGCAAGGCCGCTCCAAAACTAGGCGATTCCGTATCCGGGATCCGCAGCGAGCCCGTCTGCCGGCCCGGCCTCAGCAAGTTTAGCCTAGCCGACCCGTAGCCCAAGGCTGGCTACGAACCCTACCCCGCCCACCGTTGGCCCTGCCCCTACCTAGCAGCCCAATGGAGATGGCTCTCTCAAACCCCGCCCCTCAAAGGGACCGCCCCTAAGCCGGCCTTAGAACCCCGCCCACGCTCCCTTGAACCTGCCTTTCGTCGGAGGGGCGGGAGCGGAAATTGCTCGCGGAAGTGCAGAGAAAGGCGCGGGGTCAGAGGTCGAAAATCACCTAGGATCCTACAGTGTCTGGAATTGCTTCTGCCTTGTTTGTATCTGCTCAGTCTACCCGGCTACACAATAATCCCTGGAGGAGGTTTTCTCAAGTCTTCATTTCCAGCGTTAAAGACTACTTAGAGCAGCTCTCCGGCAGAGCAACTACCAACTGGACTTTATTTAAAAGCCTATCCTAACCTGGAGTGGTGGCGATGCCTGAAACCCCAGCACTCCCAAGGTTGAGGTAGGAGGATCTCCGTGAGTTCGTGTGTTGGAGGCCAGTTTAAGCTACACAGCGAGACCTGGTCACCAAAAAGAAAAAAAAAAAAAAGCTCATCCTAATTGCTCCGAGTTGCCAAGGATCATGGGGCGTCTCCAAACTGGATCCAGCTGTGTGAATGGTTGATTTGGCGAAGACCTGAGTTCTTATCGAACTTTTTTTTTTTTTTGAGACAGGGTCTCGCTTTGTAGTTCAGGCTGGCTCTGAGCTCACTATAGAGCCCAGGCAAGCCTCGAACTCAGCAATCCTCCTGCCTCTGCCTCCCGAGTGCTGGGATTACAGGCGTGAACCACCACGCCCGGCACTGTGGTATGTGGTATTGATGGCTGGTGGGCGTGAGTCTCCACGCCCAGCATTGTATGTGGTTACTGGGGATTGAACTCAGGACCTTGCGCTTGCGAAGCAGGCCCTGAAACCACTGAGCTAACCCTCCAGCCCATATTATCACACATTTTTTTTTTTTTTTTTAACGTGGCTCTGCCTCACTTAAGGAGGCCTGGTATTTTACACCACTGGAAATGGTTTTACTTATATTTTAGGCGAACGAAATTTGCATAATGAAAGATCTTGCAGTTCTTTGTCTAGTTAATCTTTAAAAATTCAGACGGGTTGAGAATTGTGTCATATACTGGTATAATTTCTTAATATTGAGTGTGATCATGATGTGTAAATATAATGTGCCAATAAAGATTCAAATAAAAGCCAGGCGTGGTGGCTCACGCCTGTAATCCCAGCACTCGGGAGGCAGAGGCAGGAGGATTGCTGAGTTCGAGGTTTGCCTGGGCTACATAGTGAACTCAGGGCCAGCCTGAACTACAAAGCGAGACCCTGTCTCAAAAAAAATTTTTTTTTCAAATAAAAAATTCAGCCAGGGATTTACCTCCTTGTTTCTGGCTCCTGTTTAGCAAGCGCAATGTCCTGAGTTCATTCCCAGTACAAAAAAAATTTTTTTTCAATATTTTTTCAGAGACTACTGCCCTGTTTCAGAAAGTACTCAACATAATAGTGCGCCAGCCTTGATAGGGACTTCCTTTGGCGCAGGATCTGGCCCCCATAATACACATCAGTGCTTCCTAAGCTTGAATGAGGAAAGAAAAAGGCACTAGAAGGTGGAGACAAGACCCAATTTGCTAGGGTTTATCAAACTCCCAAGGAGTGTTAGGAGTAGATCATACTTTTCAATAGCCAAGTGATTTTTCTTCACTATAAAAGTTTTTGGGCCAGAGATTTAGCTCAGTGGTTCTGGTGCCTACCTAGCAAGTGAAAGGTCCCTGGTTTGATCCCCGGTAACTACATACAGTACAGGACGTGGTGACTCACACCACCAGCAATCAATACCACACACCACAATGCTGGGCGTGGTGGCTCACGCCTGTAATCACAGCACTAGGTATAGGCAGGAGGATTGCCGAGTTTTGAGGCTTGCCTGGCTACATAGCAAGCTCAGGACCAGCCTGAACTACAAAGCAAGACCCGGGATCAAAGAAAAGAAAAAAAACTTCCCAGATACTTCTGATATGCCCACCTTTGTAAATAATCACTACTCTGGAAAAAGTACTAAATGCTAATATGTGCATTTAAAAACAAATAAGAATGGATTGAGGGCATACATTGCTCAGAGGTGGAGTGCTTGCCTAGGATGCCCTTGGTTCAATCCCTGGATTCACAAAAAATACAGGGATAAAGCAGATACAATTCAAGTCGTTAATCTTTTGCTTAAAATCTCCCGAGTTCCCTCTTGCTCTTAAACTGAGGGACACACTCACAATTTGTAGGATCTGTAGGACCCCAACTCTTGCTGACCTCTTTAAACCCATTTTAAATCACGGCCACTACCCACATGCATCAATGCTTTAGTCAAGCAGCTCTGCTTTTTTTTTTTTTTTTTGCTTTTTGGAGACAGGGTCTCGCTTTGTAGTTCAGGCTGGCCCTGAGCTCACTATGGTGCCCAGGCAAGCCGCCGCGAACTCAGCAATCCTCCTGTCTCTGCCTCCCGAGTGCTGCGATTACAGGCGTGAGCCACCACGTCCGGCATTGTGGTATGCGGTGTTGATTGTTGGTGGGCGTGTC